>PVKY010006513.1:0-15856 GCA_004027775.1 Bradypus variegatus
AGAAAGTGTGGTTTCTATCCAGAAGGCGGGTAACGTCTGGGTTAGTGGTCCACCCTGGGAGTCTCCCCGCAAGATTTCATCCTCGCTCACCTTGTGCTTTGAACTCCATGGCCGGCCTCTCTGTGGGGGCCCACTGAGGAGGTCCATCGCTCTGGCTGCCTCCACAGAGGCCTTGGCAGCTCCTTCATGCACAGCGGGATCCTCCCTCCCCACAGCCTGCCTTTCCCCCCTCACTCCTCCCCATCCCGGTTTTCTCTGAGGGCGGTGTCCTTACAGCCTGGTTTTGATCATCCTGCCTGCAGCTTATCTGGCTGATGTGGCAGCTCTGGCTGCCTCTGGAGAGTGGGGGTGTGCAGCTTCCTCACGAATTTCTCAACCCTGAGAGGCCAGTGTTTGCTGATCAACTTCAGATGCTTCAGCCTCAGGAAAAATTCTCAAGTGGGGAGAAGAATTCCAGTGCCAGCTGGGGGTGGAAGGAGGCGGCGATAGCTCAGGGAGCCCGGGAAGGGGAGGGGAGGACTGGGGTGTGTGTGACTGTACCAGTGGGCTTGGCCTGGCTCTGCTGGGACACTTCGCACTTTTGCCATTTTTGGCCAGAAGGCTCTCCCTGCTAGCCGGGCTGTGTTCTAATTATACATTTCTGTGGAGACTCGCCTCTTCAGCCCACTCTGGAAGTCTCTGTGGTCCACTCTTTGGCTGTGTCCTGTGGAGGAGCCTGAACATCAGCCTCCGGGGACCCAGTGAGACCTCTTGGCTCAGATTTCAGAGAAATAGATAATAAGTCTGGACCACCCAGCCCAGCACACCCGACCCCTGCAAGCCTGCTCTGTCCACCTGGTAGCCTGATGACTGGGGCTCCATTCTCTGGGCTAGGGTTTCTCTACCTTGGCACTGTTGACTTGGGGGCCAGATCATTCTTTCTCGTGGGGGGTTGACTTGTGCATTGTAGGACAGTTAGAAGCACCCCCAGCTTCTACCCACTAGATAATCCCCAGCAAACCCCTCCTCACACACACACACACACACACACACAGTTGTGACAACCAGACTTGTGCATTGTAGGACAGTTAGAAGCACCCCTGGCTTCTACCCACTAGATAATCCCCAGCAAACCCCTTCTCACACACACACACACACACACGCACACACACAGTTGTGACAACCAGATATGTCTCCAGACATTGGCAAGTGGCCCCTGGGGAACAAAATCACACTCCTTCCACCCCTGCAGGCGTTGGTGGGCTGATTTGGAAGGTGGGTGGCTCGATTCAGGAATCAGACTCCAGGCTTGTCTGTCTGTTTTTGTGCAAAAACATTATGACAAATACTCTTTAGGTCTTTAGGTGCCCTGTTTGGAACCCTCTTAAGTAAGTTGTTCCTTAGAGATTATTTGTCGATGTTGATGGTAAGCTTTGGGCAGGCACCGGGTCTTACTCATCTTTCTATCCTGTGTGATACCAAGCACAAAGCCCTTTGGGACTCAGCGAACTTTCACATAAACCAACACGTGCACCCACCCCCGAAGCAGTGTAGGCGACCTGGTTGGACTCCCCTTCCTAAACTGCCTCCACAGGCCTCATCTCCAAGAGCAGAGTTATTGTAGAGGAAAAAAGAAAGAAGGAAGATGTTGGATGATCTCAGCTTTCTTAGGAGTCTGGGGTGCCCCCCAATCTCTTAGAAACTAACAGCCAAAAGGAGGCCTGGGGAGACCCCTCTGCTGTTAACTAGCCAGTGGTCCTGGGCAAACCACCCACTCGGCCTGAACTTCAGCTTCCCCCTCTGTAAAATGAGGCCGTACTAGAAGATGTCCGAGACCCTCTCTAGATTGAGTTCGGGCATTCTCTGTGAGGCTGTGACCCGGAGCTATGACCTTTTAGTCTGCCTCAAGGGGCCGTGGATGAGGTCGTTTAACCCTGTGCTGACATTTAGTTGCCTTCTGCTTTTTTCAGCCACTGTATACATCAGATTTTGGAGAGCGTTAACCACATCCACCAGCATGACATTGTGCACAGGGACCTCAAGGTACCACCTGCCCCCTCCCCACCCCCTCGCCTTCTGCTTGCAGGGCGTTGTCGCCACCTGGTGCCAGGTGGTGGTACTACATGGGCCCAACTGCACTCCCTCCGGGCCCCAGGGTGGGAGCCTTACAAGGTTCTCTCCATTCTGCCTGCAGCCTGAAAACCTACTGCTGGCGAGTAAATGCAAGGGTGCTGCCGTCAAGCTGGCTGATTTTGGCCTGGCCATCGAAGTGCAGGGAGAGCAGCAGGCTTGGTTTGGTAAGGGTGACCATGTCTTCCTGGAATGCAGCCCCCGCCCTTCCTCCCTTCCTGATCAGCCTTCCTCTTTCAGAACTAGCAATCAGACCCTAAATGGTCCTGGCATCCTCAGGGATAGGAGGAGGGTGGGGAGGGTGCAGAGATCCCTCCCAGTCCTCTGTCCCTCGGTGCAGTGAGTCTCGCTGTTGTCAGCTCCCTGGCTCTATGTTCTTGTTACCCCTGGGGAGAATCAGGGCATTTCTGGCCAGCCTACGGGCTTGCCTTCTGATTTAGATTCCAGGCAGTACAAGACCTCAGCCTGCTACCTCTTGCTGCCCAGGTGCTGAGAACTTACATAGCAAAAGCAGCAGGAGTGAGAAGGGACTTGGGGAAAGTGGCTGATGGGGGTTTCACATGATAGAATGCTGGTTCAGTGTGCCTCTGCCCTCTCTCCTGCTATAGGTTTTGCTGGCACCCCAGGTTACTTGTCCCCTGAGGTCTTGAGGAAAGATCCCTATGGAAAACCTGTGGATATCTGGGCCTGTGGTAAGTCCATTCTGTCCTCTCAGCTTTTCAGTGTTTAGGGCCCTCAGCTTCCTGTGATACAAGTGTCTGGTGTATGTGGCAGCATGGCTCTGCTCTGGTTCCCCTGGGATGGCCATTCCCCAAGTGCTTCCCTGATTATCTTGCATCCTTCTTGGGATGGGATTTGCCTACCTATTAGAGGACACGTTGTGTCTAAATAACTCCCTGAAGTGACTCAGTGACAAGGGGAGTGAAGCACACCATTATCAACTGGCATGTACCTTGAACTGTGATTTTTTGAGTGGCTTTTCTTAGTTCCTTAGGGAAGTAGATGAATGAACCTCGTGACCTGTGTGTTCTGTTGTTCTGTCTCATAGGGGTCATCCTGTACATCCTCCTGGTGGGATACCCTCCTTTCTGGGATGAGGACCAGCACAAGCTGTATCAGCAGATCAAGGCCGGAGCCTATGACGTAAGGAGGGGTTTGCTGGAGAGCCCAGAAACAGCAGCATTTCCTGCTACTCGGGCTCTGCTGAAGGAAGGGGGTGTGTTTAGTGTGTGACGTGATTTAGGGAGCACCAAGGGGCTTTGAAGACCCAGGGAGGGGCATATGGGGCTCAGCTCTTGCTACCCTATCCTAGGAAGCAACTTTTTTGTACAGCCTTTCTCAGTACCTGTAAAAATAAGGAGGCTACTGAGGCCCTTTGATCCGTTATCTACACAGAATGGAGAGGCAGCAGGGTGGGCTGATGGACAGCCCGGCGTTAATCTAGGGAAGCAAAGTCCAGAGGCCATGCCACTGCAGCAGATCACTGCGCTGCTGTTTCCTCCAGAATAGAGAGATGGGGTCAAACCAGAAGATATTGGAAGCCCCTTCCTGCTCTGCTCTGATGTTCTGGATTGTAACTGTGATTATCCCGTCCCCCTTTACCAGTCTTGAAGTTGATGTAGGTTCTAAGATATTTCCAGGGCTTCTCCAACTCTCTGCAGGGCAGCTTTGGGTACTGCAGAATGTTCTAGTTACAGGTTTCGGGACGAAGACACCCTTTCAAGGTGTGAGGCTTGCAGATTTCATGTCGTCCCTTCCCTGTTCCTGCTCCTTAGTTCCCATCACCAGAGTGGGATACAGTGACTCCTGAAGCCAAGAACTTGATCAACCAGATGCTGACCATAAACCCAGCAAAGCGCATCACAGCTGACCAGGCCCTCAAGCATCCATGGGTCTGCGTAAGTGTCTTCGCCCAGGGTCAAGGGGATCAGGTGGCAGCCCTCAGTGTGCCCTCAGAACCCACCTTTTTATAAGCAGAGAATCATTCTGGGCTCTGAGGGAAGACCCAGCAGAGGGAGGACTGGGTGGGACCCAGTGTTGGTAGGTGTCACCGGGAGGACTCGGGGAAGCAGATGGGACTCACGGACCTCTGCCCATCTCTCCCCCACTCACTGTTGTCAGACTGTTGAATGAGCCTTAGGTTGACCCTTGCACACTCTAGATAGTTGATTAAAGAAAGAGGCTGTCAGAAACCAAAGTGAATTCCCAAACTCGGGGTGTATAACCAGACCTGCAGCCCTAATGGAAACGTGACCAAGACCCAGCAAACAAGCAAAAGGACTTCTGAGCAATGACAAAGAGCATCGTGAAGCTCAGTCATAAAACTCAGTGCTGAATTCCAGCATAGCACCCTAAGCTATCAGTGCAGGTTGACGTATTCTATTTTCGTACACAGTTCTACCAAGCTGATATATCTGCTTTCAAATAAAGAGGGAGAGGGTCTGCTATGGTTAGGCAGCCTGACAATCAAGATGCATTTATTTGTTTGTCTTTCCTTGTGCTTATTGAATGTCTCTTTGGTCCTGGTCACTGTGCTGGGTGCTGGAGATGATTGGGGCATCATCCCTTCCCCCAAAGATCTCGAAGATTATCTGGGAAGACAGACAACCAGTTAACCACTGTATAGTGTGACGAATGCATAGAAGAATCTAAAGAGAGCACAGGAGCTCCCACTGTCTCTGGACGGGAATGGGATTACCGAAGGCTGCGTGGAGGAGGTGACATCTGACCTGGTTCTTGACAGATGAGGAGGAGTTACCCAGGGTGATTAACCTTCAGAGGTTAGATGTGCCAGGGTGAGGCCACAAGAAATTGTGGAATGTTTAAGGAATGTTAAGTAGTTTGGTGTAGATGAGGATATGACTACAGGAGTGTGGTGAGGCCAGAAGGCATCCAGGATATACAAGTTTCTGCCTAGGGAGTTTGGATTTTATTGTAAAAGGATAGGGAGCCATTTAAGGGTTTTAAAGAGGGAAATGCAATTTGCATTTAAGAAAGATCACTCTGGAAGCTGTGTGGAAAATGGAATTGAAGAGGAAAGAGGCTGGAGGCAGGGAACTCAGAAAGCTGGTGATATGAGCAGTGGACACCATGGTGAAGAGTGGACAAATTTGAGAGATATTTGGGAGATGGAATTGAAAGGATTTATTGACCAGTTGGATTTGGGAATGCAGAAAGAAGAGAGACTATGGGGGCTGCTGGTTTTGATTTGGCTGACTGAGCAGATGGCCGTACCCTTCCCTTACAGAGGAGACCCAGGGAGGGGAGCCGGCGTGTGTGAGAAGGCGATGATTTTAGTTCTGCGTGTTGTTAAGCGTGGTGTCTGGGGAACTTCCAGCTGGAGGCATACAGTGGGCAGTTGGAAATATGGTTCTAGAGATTAGAAAAGAAGTTAAAAATTGGAAATACAGATCATAGTCATTTCTGTATAGGTGGTGGTGGTGGTGAAGCTATAGAAATAAATAGCAATGGTTGTGATTGGATTTTTACTGTGAGCTTGTATTGCTTCAGTAGGAGAAGAGGCTGGCCAGTGAGCACCAGCATTGAACGATAAGGAGCCAGCAAAGGGGACTGAGAATAGAATGTCAGTGGAAGGAGAATTAGGAGCATCCTAGAAGCTAAGAGGTTTTAGTAAGGGTTCATTCAAATGCTGCAGAGTCCGTGATAGAGATGTGAAAGGATACATTGGATGTGCCCAACCAGAGGCCATTGATTTCATCATCTCAGTGACAGAGACGGAAGCCTTCTTCAGTGAGGTGAAGCAGGAATGGGGGTGAGGAGGGTAAGTAGACTCCATTTCAGGAAGCTGGACAGTGAAGGGAGAAGGAAATGGTGCCACTTGGAGGGAGTTTTATTATTTTAAGAAAAGAGAGACTTGAGTATGATGTACAGCCTGCAGGGAAGGATCTAGTCCAGGGCAAGGGGTTAAAAATATTGGCTGCTGGAGGAAGCAAGGGTCTGAATAACAAAAACGGAGAAGGGCTCCAGAGCCGGGTTGAGGGGTCAGCGCTGGACACAAGAAATGACACTCGGGACTCAGGATTAGGATGAAAGCAGTGGAGATCAGTTTGAAGGTTAGGGGACTGGTGTTGAAGGAGTTGTGGCTTGATGGCCTCTCGTTTCTCTTTGTGGAGAAGTTTGCATTGTTGAGGTGGGGGTGAAATAAGTGGCTTGAGGAAGATAACGAAGGTCTGAGAGAGTTGCTTTGGGAACCAAGAAAGGGAGTAGACCAGAGATGAGCCTAAGAATTGCTGGGTGGCCCAGTGGGGTTGCCAGCACCAGGCTACATGTCTGATATGTTTTTTTAGCAGGCTGGCAAGACAGCTGATAGCAAAGGGAAGGGGGTAAGCCACTTAAAATAGAAACTCAAGAATTGAGGAAATGTCTTGTTTGAGGGGTTATTTTTGTGGGCTCCACCTTCCACAATCCTATATATCTCAGTAGCCCATGAGGACGTCACTGTAATAGGACATTACATAATAACTTGTATTGCTGACCATGAGTCATCAAGGAAAGGTAAATCATGTCCAGTGGATTCTTTTTTAAGGAGGCAAGAAAGTTAGCCATAAATACATTGAAAAAAATTTCCACCTAGAAGAATGGATGTTTAAAGGTAACAGTCCTTAGCTTCTCAGAGCATGGCTTCATTCAGGACCTGTGGCTTTGTGTTGAGATGGACTCTTGGAAGGAATGGAAGGTTCCCTGAAGGCAGCAAGAGACTGCCAGTTCTCTCACCACTTGGACACTGGAATGCAATAGGTGCTCAGAAAACAGTTGCTGAAGAATAAGTGAGCGAGTGAGGATCACAGCATACAGGATACTCTCCAGTTCCATAGCCTCTGTTTCCCCCAGAAGATTAAAGTGCTCTCTTGGGCACCATCATCTAGCTCAATTATCAGTGGTGTTTTAGTGTGCAGACTCTCGTCCTTACATAACCTTGAGTTTGGGGTAGTGCTTTTATTCTGAAAGCATTTTCACATCTATGACCTCATTTTATCTTCTGAGCAGCTCCAGTGCCAGAATGCATGGCCCTGTCCTAGGCACAACCATCAGGGATAGGGGTCTTGGGGCAGAGGGTCTGGCTGGGGCTCACGGGCCTGTCTGTTTGGCTTCCAGCAACGATCCACTGTGGCATCCATGATGCACCGTCAGGAGACGGTGGAGTGTTTGCGCAAGTTCAATGCCCGGAGGAAACTGAAGGTGAGTTTGGCCTTCTGACTTCCAGCATCCGAATCATGCCTTGTAAGGGTGCCCCACCCCTGCCCCCACTAGGGAAGCAGTTCCTTTCCTGGCTGGGCTGAGCTCTGAAGGTTGTACACGTGGGAGGTGGGAGGCCCCAAAGACCTTGTGTCTTCAGGATCTGGGCAGGAGCTGCCCTCTGTCTGAGCCCCAGGCTGCACTTTCTAGAGTCTGATTGAATTCACAGACCTCCCCCTCCTCTTTCCTCAGGGTGCCATCCTCACGACCATGCTCGTCTCCAGAAATTTTTCAGGTATGTTTTCCCAGCCATGCATTTAAATTCCTCTGAGGTGAGTGGGTCCGGAAGGGGGATAAATCCTGTCTTGAGGGGCTGCTTGTACTGGGTCCTGTAACCTGAGACTCTGAGGAACTGGGCTTGGGTTCACATTTCTGGGTGCTGTGCCCTAGAACCTCCCCGAGAGGAGCCTGCCCAGCCTCCCATTTCCCTTGTCCCTGTGAGTTCTTATTTCATGCTCTGAAGACTCTCAGCATCTTAAAGATTTTAGCCAGTATAGGATATTGACAGATGTTCTGGTGGGGGGTGGGGGGTGGGGTGGAGTGAGTCTTTTCAGTTTCCACCAACAATTTGGATAATTGGGATGACCTATACTTCATTGTGTCCAAGTGGAGATGACTAATAGAAATTACTCCAGATGTGCAATTGAACCTTTCACAGTGACTTGTGCTTAAAATATTCTGTGATACTGTGATACTAACGGTAAAAGTGAAGAAATAGGGACCAGCAGAAGAGAGGGAAAGGAACTGGCTCAAATTGGCATGAGGAGCTGGAAGAGTTGGGACCAGTACTTTGTAAATCACACTTGACAATTCTTTTTAACATGCAAAGTGCTCCGCCGCTCCCCACTCTTGCCCCCTAACCCTACCCCCATCATTGTTTGCCCCCCATTGGGAAGCACTGTGGCTTTTCTGTGAGGGAAAGAGGAATGTCAGGATAGAGAGGGCCCTCACTGCCTCACTCTTTCCCCTGGTCTTTCCCTCCTCTCCACCACACCCCCCAGCACCACTGTTTGGTTTTGGGACCACCGCCCTTCTCTCAATCTCTTAATAAGACTTCCTTCCACGCTTTCTTCTGCACCGTCATGGATGGAGGTTGCTCCCCTGAGTTTCAGTCCTGATGGGCTCATCTGCACTGGTTTGGGGTAACCCAGAACCCTGGCTCTGAGGACACCGCAGTCTTCAGTGAACTCTACCCCCAGCCCCAGAGCCACTGGGCTCCAGAGGCATCAGGCCCAGATACTGGGCCGGGACAGTGCCCCTTTTCAACGCCTCCCTGGGGCCCTGGTTTGGGACGCCTTCATGGGTGGCGGGTGCCCGGGAGGGAGAGACTGTGGCTCTGTACGCAGCTCTCACGGATGGGACGCAGAGGCCTGGTTGGCGGCCTCCAGCAGACCCTGGGCTGTGGCCCCACATCTCACTTCGTGTCCTCTCCTGACTCACAGCTCCCACTTCCTTGGTTTAAGAGCTTTTCTAGAAGGTGCTCAAGGGCACTTCTGGGCTGAGCCTACCCTCTCTCCCCTCCAAATTGAAGAAATGCGAAGACAAGCTGTTGCTTCTCTTTTAGCTGCTGGGAAATCAATAGCGTATGCCTAGTCCTGGGCATCCACATCAGCAGCACGCCTGTCCCCTCCGTTTCAGGAAGGTGGTGTCCTGCTTTCAGGAAAATCAGGCTCTCTGTTAGGACAAATCACCTTCACTCGTCCCGAAAGAGCCTCCTGTCCTCGTTGCCCAGAGCTTGTCTGGCCTTTGAGCTCATTTGCCCTGGAACAGAGAAGACAAAACATAAAAGGGTTCTGACTCTGGGGCAGATAAGCACAGAGCCTGTCCTAGAAGTTTCTGCAAAAAGAGGTGTTGACAGGTGTAATGAAGAAGAAAGGGCACCTGTGTGTTTTCTTAGGGGCAAGCTAGGCTGTTTTCTGAGTTGACCCCAATGGGGGGGGGTTGCAGCTTAGCCCTGGACTCTTTGCATCTTGGCTCATGGTGAAATCGGAGCTTCTAGAATGTATTTGCTTCAGCAGCCTTTGTGTTTTTTTTTTTTCTGGGAGCTCATTTCTGGGGCATTCTTCACCTTTGGAACACTGTGAAATATAGACTCAGAAAAGCTGACTCTCCCAGCTCCCTCCCTTGAGGAGGGAAGGGGCCTGCCTCTCTGAAGACCTGGGGGCCGTGGGTTCAGTCTCCAAGTCCAGGCCTGTCAGTAAACTTAGCTGCAAAAGTGGGTCCTCTCCTGTTAGGAGTGTGACAGGAGGAAGGGGATGCCCTCTGCTCCAGCCTCTCTGATAACATCCCCATTTAGGTCCTAGGGAGAGAAAATCTGAAAGAGAAGCTCAGTTTCCTCACAGCCTTAAGCTAGGGCTGGGTTACCTCCAAGAGGGCACCTGCCTCTCCCCCAGTGAACCCTCACCTGAGCCAAGGCCATTCCCCCCAGTGGAGCCGTAGTACTCTGTATTCCCCCTCGGAGCCCAGTCTTCCCAGGCCCCCAGACTGCTGCAGGGCTGGCTGCACCTGCCTCGGCCTGTCCTCCACCCCGGTGCCTTCCCTCCCCCAGCTCGGCTGGCTTGGCCACACCACCAGGGCCTTGCTGCGCGTGGGTGGCCAGTGGGTTCCCGCGCCTCGAGCTGGGGCATGCTCGCTGCTGACTGGCCCCCGTGGCTTTGCGGCAGCTCTGTGCACTGAGAGATTGTATCCCCTCAGTTGGCAGGCAGAGCTCCGCCCCCGCCTCGCCTGCCGCGAGCGCCGCCGGCCTGGCCGGGCAAGGTACGTGGCATGAGTCCTCCCCGACCTCCTGCCTTGGCCCCCTGCCACCCCCCAGGAGGGCCAGCATGCCAGGCCCACCCACAGGGAGGCGAGTCCCATGCTTGCGGGCTGAGATGGGCATGCCGGACCAACCACCTAACTGGGCACCTGCAAGCGCACTGGTGTCACGCAGCCTCTAACCAGCTGTGCATGCTGGGCGCTTGCCAACTCTTAAGAGGCAATAGCCTGGGGGTCTTGGAGCTGGGCAGCAGGGAGCCTCCCTCCAGGCTCCAGACTGCCCACAGAGGGCCCCGGAGACAGCCCTGGGTGTGGCCCAGAGCCGCCCCACACTAGGACTAGACTTCAGCAGCACCAAGATCCCAGGGAGGAAGCCAAGCCTTGAAAGGGTGAAGTCTCATGTTTGCAGGCCTCCGGGTCCAAGGGGCTGTAGAGCACAGTAGTTTTGGAATCAGCCATCCCTGGGTTTGGAACCCAGTCTTGCCACAGCCCTGAGCAAGTCACATCAGCTCTCCAAGCGTTAGTTTCCTCATCTGTTCAGTGGGAATGATAAATAGCATGGTGATGCCCAAGACCGGGTTGTCAAAGGCTCTCCACCCTGCCTGGACAGGACAATTAATTAAGAGCCTGTAAAAAAATACTCTGATGCCCAGACTCCACCCCACACAAAGAAAATCAGACTCCCTAGGGGCCGGGAGAGACATAAGCTTTTATTTTTTTATTTTATTTTTTTTTTAATTAAGCTCCCCTAGGTGATTCTCTTGGGCAGCCAGAATTGAGACCAGCTGATATATGTAAAGCACTTAGCACAAGAGGTGGTCAGGCAGAGTGAACACACGAAAAAAATAAGTTTCATATCACACCAATGTGGCTGAAGATGGGACCAGAGGCCAGTTGTTGGAGTCAGAATTTTTGCGATGGAGGTGGACCCCTGTTCTTGCTGCAGAGAATCTGGGATGGGGTGGTCACTCAAAGGGAAGGTGGTGGGAGCAGTGTGATTGCAGCAGTCAACACTTACCAAGCGCTTGCTACATGGCAGGCCCTCTGAGTGCTTTTTCATACATGATCCCACTGGATCTCCTCTACTGTCCTGTGACCTAGGCCCTGTTTTATTTTCATTTTATAGCTAAGGAAATTGGGGCTCAGAGAGGTTAAGTAACTCACCTAGGGTCACACAGCTAGCAAATGATGGAACCAAGATACAAACTCAGAGCAGTTCATGTGCCTCCCAGACTTCCTACCCACTGTCTGCTGCTTTTCTGTGGCCTTTGTGGCCAGCTGTTGTCACCCCCCTTCTGGCCTGGAGCTCATCAGCCATGAGCCTCCCCTAGTGCCTGGATGGAATCTGTTGATGTCTCATTCTGCTGGGGGAAAGGGCCATGAGATAGGACCTAGTAAACCTGCTGAGGACCTGCCCAGGCCAGGCTTCAGCCTCCCGGTGAAACCTCCTGTAGGTTGTCCTGGTCTCTGTGTCTCTATGTCTCTGTCTGTCTGTCTGCCCTCATGTCTGGTCTCCTTTATGATCTCTGACACTTTGCTTCTTGAGAATGCCCAGGAGATGTCTTGCATCCTTCCAGTGTGTGGCTGTCTTGAGGATCTCCGAGGCATCTGGGGACGGAGCCTTCACCCTTTCACCCTGGCACTCGCTTCTGGGCCTGGGTTGGTTGCTGTTGAAGGGGGCCTTTCTGTGCCCAGGCAGCACCAGTAACGAAAGCGAATTTCTCCTCCCAAGTGCAGCATGTCCCTGTTTCCGTGGCAGCCGAGCTTCAGCACCCAGACTCTGGGGTGCTGCCCAGAGGGTGCAGTTGCCCCTCGAGCTGCCCTTCTTGCTGAGGGGCCACTAGGAAGGGCCCCCTTTCGGACACAGCAGTCTCTTGAGGATCCGGCTGCCAGACTTGAGGTTGGGGAGAGGGGACAATGCAGGAGATTTGACTTTCCTCTTTGTTTTCACAGCTGCCAAAAGCCTGTTGAACAAGAAGTCAGATGGTGGTGTCAAGGTGGGTGCCTCCCTTGCCTCTCTTAAACATGCCAGAGACCGGGCTCTCGCTCCCCCAACAGTCACCGCAGGGAGTTCTGGGCTCCTTGCTCCCCCTTTCCCTGGGAACCTTCCTATCTTGGCTCTTCTGCTTTAAACCAGAAACCCCTGTGCCCTAAAACAGCAGGTTCCATTGGCCTGAAGGATTCGGGGGAAGTGATCCAAATTATCGTTTACTGGAGCTGAATCCCAAGTCTGACTCCCAAACATGAGCCTCGTCTCCAGGGCTTCCTCTCTGAGTATTTTCGGTCATTTGGTTAACCTTTTTTTTAAAGCAACAAACCCTTTCTAGCAAATAAAAGCCAAGTTTTCCTGGTTGATTCAGGGACCACAGCTTGGAACCTAAAGCCACTACCCTTTCTGTTTTTTTCCTTATCCCCAGAGCACCTCCAGAACCCAGCTCTCATACCACTGAGTGAAGGTGTCCTCAACTTTTTTGAGACTTAAGCTCCTCAGGAGCAGGCAAGGGAACATGGTACATCCTAGCCTGTTTCCCTCTGGTGAGGGAGCTTTTTCCGTAGGACCAGGGGCCCTCAGGGACCTGCAGGAAGCCGGCGTGAGAGCAACTGCTCAGCCAGGGTAGAGGAGAGGTGCCTGGGGCACTGCCAGGCCCTGACATGTTCTGCAGATGCTTTGGGGCAAAGGGGGATGGGTCCTGGGGCTGGGACATTGGATGGGATTTCATGCCATCTTGAAGCCTACCAATTTACACCATAGAGAATTTCAAACCATGCAATTAGCCAAACCTTTGGAAGTCCAACAGAAGTTAAAATTGGGCTTTTCCCTAGGGTTTTGTGTCCACATGTATCCAGTTCCCTTCCTCCTACCCCTTCTTTGGTCCCTCACTCTTAATGCATGCCTGCTTCTGTGTCCTTCTGCCCCAAGGCTGGGAGCTTGGGATCTGTAAACCACCCCCCCATCTCCCCGCTGACATGGAGCTAGGATTGATGGGCAGTTACAAACAGGCATGAGCTAGATGGGTGGAGCCAAGCTGGGGAAACGGGCAGGTTTAGTTGGAGAGAGATTTTGGATATTTATACCCGGGGAAAAAGCTGGAATCAGTCAATCTTTACAAAGTATTTAGTGAGTACCTATCAGAGGCCCAGTGTTGAACTCAGTTCTAAGGCACGTACAAAAGACATATAAGAGGTGATGCCATTTTCATCTAGTCTTAGGATGTTGCAAGGTGAATAGAAGAGAAAAATAGACACACATGGAGTCAGCTAAGCACTGAACAGTATGTAGTATATGGACCCTAAGCGTGATGTTTCAGTCCAAAAAGCCCTGGGAAAAAGCCTACTAGAGAACGCTTAAGGGATGTAGGAAGATTTGAACCACGTCAGTGATGGCCTCTAGGAATTGGGACTTGAAGTGAGGGCAGGGCTGGGGAGACACGCCTTTCGTTTTCTGCCTTGTGTACTTATGTTTTCTTTAAAATGACTGTATAGCTTCTGTAGTTTAAAAACATCAAGAAGTGTTTTCATGGGTTCTAGTACACGTATTGGTGTTCTCTGCCTCATTGGAGCATGGGGTGTGTGGTAGAAGGATATGAAAAATACTGCTGCCTGGCTCTGGCCAGGCAGAGGAATTAAAGGTTTGTGTGTCAGCCCTGGGAAAGTCTGTGGACCATGGAGCAGGGAAGCCATCGTGAGCATGATGTTTTAGAAAAATCTGGCCAAGGGTGTAAGGGTGAATGGAGGAAAGGAGGAACTAATTAGGAGCTATCAGTCAGGGGTTGTTGTAATCTGGGTGTAGGATGGAGAGGAAAAGGTGATGAGAGATGCCAAGGAGCAACATTCAAAATATTTAACCTCCAGGAGAGCATGGGCACCGACCCATCTGAATAGGTGCAGGTAACTGGTCCAACTGTACCCATGAATGCTGGGAATATCAGTTCTGATTAGCAATGCATCTAGAGTCCATATTGGATGTGGGGGGACTAAGAAAGGAGCCATCAAAGATAACGCCAAAGTTTCTATCCTTGAATGGTGGAAGAATGGTTGTGCCTACATCTGCTAGAATGGGAGTAGTTGTGAAGGGATGCCTCTTTAGGTGGAAAGAGTTGTTTCATTTTGTTGATGGAATTTTAATTTTATTTTTAAAATTAACATACTGTAAAGTTGACATTTTTGGTATGCAGTTCTGTAACTTCATACACATAGGTTTGCTTAATGACCCCCACAATCAAGAATGAGCTTTGTTTCAACTGTATTGAGATTGAGAGAAAGGGAGAGCATCTGGGTAGAGATGGAAAGTACCTGGTGGAAGCCCAGAGAAGTCAGCACTAGAGATGCAGATTTGGGAACCACATGAGTTCACTCACTCAGCCAACTTTTATTAGAGTGTCCAGGAGCTGAGAGGACAGCGATATAATCTGCCCTCTGAGGTGTTCACACTGGGAGACAAGGAAACCACTCATTCCAGTGCAGTCTGATAAGGTCTATGACGGAAGTGTGTACAGGGCAGCTGCCGCAACTGCATAGAGGTGATTGTCTGAGCCAGAACAGGAGATCTCCCTAAAGGAGGTGCCCGTGAGTAGAGTTTGGAGGATTAGTTGGATTTTGCCAGGGTAAGGTGGGGAAAGGAGTGGGGATAGTCCTACAGAGGGAATAGCACAAGTGAAGATATAGACGTTTACAACAGTATGATGATTCTAGGCATTTAAGTAGCTTTTATATTGCTAAAATGAAGAGCGACTGCACAAAATAGGACCTGAAATAAAGCGGTGATGGCTTTATACATATATACACATATGCATACATACACATTAAGAGATTTATTGTAAGGAATTGGCTCATGCAACCATGGGGGCTGGCAAGTCTGAACTCTTTAGGGCAGGCCACAGGCTGGAAACTCCATTAAGGGTGATGTTGAAGTCCTTAGTCTGAATTCCTTGGGGAAGCTGACTGACTGGAATTCCTACACGAGCTGATGTTGAAGTTGAGGCAGAAATTCTTCTTCTAACCTCTGAAACCCTCAGTTCTCACTTTTAAGACCTCCAATTGATTGGATGAAGAGATTACCCACATTGCTGAGGGCAAGCTCCTTTGTTGTTTGTAGATGCAGTCAACTGATTGTAGATGCAAATCCTATCTCTCTCTATATATATACCTTCACGGTAATAAGTAGGCCAGTATGTGACCAAATAACTGGACATCATAACCTACCCAAGCTGATACATGAAAGTAACCATCACAAACATGGCATGGTTGGGTGAAAGTGCCAAGGAAGGAAAAAAGGGGAGGACAAGGCAAGATGTGCAGGGTTCAACCTTTCTGTTCTCTCTTGAAAGCTGAAGGTGCTGATCAGTGTTATGAGGGAGGCCTATAACATTGCTTTCAGCATACTGAATCCTTCTTTGCAGAATCCATCTTCCCTTCCCAACTCCCCCTTCCCCAGTTGCTGCTGTGTGTCTTTAGGGAGGTTTCTTTCCCACTGTTTGGAAGCTTTCTGCAAGATGCTAGAAATGTTAGCATTGGTTTGAGCAGCTAGTTTACCTTGTTCCCCTTAATGTGGGACCTTCAGGTTCTGTTTAGGTTTCTTTGAAGATGGATGCCAGTAACCCAGGGTCTGTGGAAGAGTGACAGCTGCTTGTGAGGGTAAGACTCGAGGGGGCACAAGTCAAAGAGACCCATAGTACAGAACAACTTGTGCATTCTGCTAGTCCCAAGCCAGATGGTCATCTCCTCTTTAAAAAAAAAA
>PVKY010006514.1:0-15875 GCA_004027775.1 Bradypus variegatus
TTAACACCTTTAATTGCCAGGTCAAATGAACAGGTGAAAAAAGCTACCTGAATTAAATCTGGGGGGAGAAAAAGGGTAAATATTTGTGGGTTATTATTTTCTGCAATTTCCCAAAGGCTAAATAAATATCTATAGAATGCCATGTACAGCATAGCTTTAGAAACTGAATGCATTTAGCTTGGAGAAGAGACTATTCAGTTTCTGACTGGCTATCAGAGAATTAAGACTCGCTCTTAAAATCCAAAGGAGTAATACCGAACTGTTAGGAAGAACACAAGAGGAAATGCAAATTTCTGTCCAATGAAACAAAGAAACTTTCTCTCTATACAAGAGTAACTTTTTTCCTGCTTTTTAAAACTATGTATTTGTTAAGAACACTATTTGCCTACCAAACCCAACAAAAACTTTATTGCAAGGTTTATCTATACAAAACATAACTGGATTTCGTCATTTTAGAGGAAGGGGAGGGGAAATAAAGCTATAAAAGGTTTTAGCCCCCAAATTGAAAATTAGGAATAACAAATTAAATTACTGAACTGTTTTTAACTATATAACAATTCAAATTATAATAGTAAGGAGAAGAGAATACGGAAAGAAGGCTGATAAGGGAAGAGATGACTGGAGGAGAGAATAAGGAAAGGGCAAAGTAAGCCAGGGTCAGGAGGAAGACAAAAGAGAGGATCAAGAAAGAGGAACAAAGAAGAAAAATGCATACGAGAGAGAAAGATGGGTAACAGCATCAGGTTTTCAAATTTAACTGTTCAACTGGGCACTGTGTTACAGAATGATTTATTTGGATTTTTATGCTGTGAATAAGCTGACTACCTTACTTTTACATAAATAGTCTTCGAGGAACAGGGATAAGGGAATAGTTACTTGGGCGATTAAAGTAGTCTTTGTCAGTAATAAACAAAACAATGTTTTCTAGTCAATGGAAACTGGGGTGATATTTAATGCTACAGAGAAAAGAAGTCAGCTACAGGGGTTGCCTCCATTACTTTGATTTTTCTGTAATTCACTGCCTTTCGACTTTCCCCAGGGAAACTGGGACCAAAAACTGACTTTACATCCTTTAAGCACTAGTCCTGAGTTTAAATAACTCCCCAGAGGCAGTATGTCATATAAAAAATATTTCATTGGGAATATGCATAAAAGCCCTTTGAAAACTTTGCTTATTTAAAAGTAAGGTTTTATAATCTCAATACCTAACTTAATATAGTAGCTTGTAAGTACCATGTATGTTTGGTGAAGAACCTGGCTTATTCATACTCAAAGTCCTAGTTCTGAAACTATGAAAACCTGCCCCAATGACCTTCATTCTTAAACTGGAAGGAGACTGACTGAAAAAATAAATTCACCAAGTAACTCTTTGAAATAGTAGTGCAGGTGAAAAAAAGGATGAGATGAATTAGTGACCTGGCTCTGTCACTAATTATCCTGGGCTAGTCACCCTAAGTTCTCTCTTAATTTTCCCACATACAAAAGAAGGTTAGACAAACAATCTTTCTTGACAGTTATGGTTCTGATCCATCTGTTATGATGCTCTGACTTCCTGATCAGCTTTCTGGGACTTTAAAAATATTTCAGATGGATTAGATTTTAAAATGGAAAACAACGGAAAATAGAATAATCTTGGGGTTAAGAAATTTTTCTAGGCAAAATACAGCATTCAGAAGCCACAGTGAAGACAGATAAGACTACATAAAAAATGTTAACTCTGTACAATCAAAGGCATCATAAACAAACTTAAAAGATAAGCCACAGATTAAGAGAAAATGTTAGCAACATATAATATGCAAAGAATTAATCCTCTCTCAGCTAAGATTATTAATAAAAGATATATAATGAATATATGCAACATACAAAGATAAGAAAAACATGAAAATAGCCCAATAGAAAATGAACAAGTTATGAAGAGACAATTCTCAAAAGAAATGTAAACGGCTGGAAACGTGAAAAACGTTCACCTTCACAAGTAATCAAAAAAGGCAAATTAAAGCTAGTACCATTTTTCATTAATCAAAAATGACTAATAAAACTCAGTTTGGAAGAGATATAGGAAATGAGCATTCTCATATATTGTTGGTATAAATTTTTACTACAACTTCAAAGAACAATTTGAAAATATATGTCAAAATGTAAATAAATATGCTCATTGATCCAGACATCCTACCTATAGCTATTTATTTTATTAAGCTCATAAGTGCAAAAGACAGACTACAAGAATGTACCCTGCAGCATCATTTTGAAGAGTCAAAAACTAAGAAAAAATAACCTCAATAGGAAAATGGTTTCCTGTTTTTTAAAAAATCTGGGCTATATTAGCTCCAGCTCCATCCAGCAGTAAAATTCAATAAAGGTTAAATAAAATTTTAACTGTGGTTGACCTATAAATTGCATCATATATCCTATGAAATAGCATAGACTTTAAAAGAACAAGACATCTGTATGTATAAACAGATTCATTGTTAATCAAAATTATTTTGGGAGAGAAATATACACATCTCTATTTAAAAAAAATGTTTTCAGTATTTAAATATCTAAAGTATTTATGGAGCAGTTATTATGTACCAGATACTATGCTAAATGCTTTGCATTAATTAATCTCATGTGTTCCTCATAACAATCCTACAAGGCAGGTAAAGTTCTTATACCCATTTTACAGAGAAAGAAATTGTGGCCCAGAAGTATGAAAGAAATTGCCCAAGATTATGGAGTTAATCAATAGCATAGTATAGTTGAAATTCAAATCCAAACAGTCCCATTCCAGAACTCATACTTTTACCACTACGCTTATATTCCTCTTAAAAAGAAGTTGCTCTTGGTTACACCACCCATAAAATGATCCTTGATCATTCAATTAGAGACTAAAAAAATTAACTTCAATAAATCTAAATGCCCATTAATAGGAAAATGGAAAGAGAGTGGTATAGTTGTAAAGTGGAATTCTGTATCTAAGTTTAAAATGAAAGAACTAGAATTACATGCATTAATCTGGATAAATAAAAAACATGAAGGTGAATGAAAAGTCAAATTTCAGACCTATATTATAGTTAGATACCATTCTTAAAAGTCTAAAAATTTGCAAAATAATATCCCATTTATGTATAGAAACATAAACAGATCCAGGAGAAGGACCAAGGAACCTCAACTTACTTAAAGCAGATAACCGAAGCATGATGTTATTTGATATAATTAAGTTGTTGGTATATGGTGTTCGTTAGACTGGCTTACGTGATTGAATTATTTCTGAACAGAGTAAAAATTTTTAAAGCTGCACAGATGACCCCAAAGTACAGCCAGTTTGGGGAAAGAAAAAAATTCAATTTCAAATGCTAATCTAAGCATCTTTGTTTTGTTTTAATCCTTATAAAGCATCCAGGCTTCATAGATGACAGATTATAATCTACTTTGTTTTCCTAACATCTTCTACTTCTGGGCTTTTAGTAATCAATTTCCAATATAATACAATCCACAATCTTTGTATGTATTTATGTAAAAATGTAATCTATGGGTTATAAATTCTCTAAACGCAGGGGAAAAATCATATTTTTTCTTAATTCTCACTGCTAGATGACCATATGCTCCAGTTTCCCACTTACTTTCCCAGCATTATTAGGGTGTTCCCTTTCACTCTCAAAAGTGTCACAGTTTGGATGATAAATGGCATAGTCGCCATCCAATGCAATACCTTATCACTGACGTAACTTCTCATTTTCTCAGCATCTCTAGGTACAAAAGCCTCAAAAAAAAAAAAGATAGAAAGACTACACCATTTTGCTTTTTACTTTCTAAAACTTAACCCTCTCAAAACATTAACTTCTGGACTTCTCTAAAAGCTAAAGAATTTATATGATTTTCCATTTGTATCACTGATGAAGAGAAAATTCAGAAAAGATCATTTGTATTATATATATATTACATGTGGAGTTATATATCTACAGCCTAAAAAAAATTTTCCAGATATAGCAAGTAACATATACATTAATTTACATAAAACTGAAAGAAGACTATGAATCTAAAAATAATAAGTACAAGGTATATTAATTTCCTTGGCCTGGAATACATTTTCTCAATGTAAATTCAATTGTGGGCCTTTGAAAGGAATAACTTTGTTTCCTCATTTTATTCATTTCCAGAGTTCAAAACTTATTTAAACGAGAAGTTCAAATGAAAGATAAAAGGTATATTACCTGCGTTTAAATCGCTTACTGGCACTTGCAAAGTAGCTGCAACTTTTTTTAAAATGGTCTGCATTTCTGGTCCAGTTTTGAAGGCTTCTACATGGTAAAGAGCTGTTGCATTCCTTTCTACTTCAGTTAGAAACTTCTCACAATGATCAAAGAACCTCATTAGTTTATCATCAATCCTTGGAAGTCCACACTCCATTTCTGAAAGAAAAAGAATGTATATATGCATGTGTGTTTGTGGGTGCAAAGCACTGACATAAATGGTAATTGAGAATTATTGAAAATTTTGTTTCCAGTATAAAAAAGGAATGTTGACTATTCATCTGAATGTCTGAAATAAGCATATACTGATCAAGAAAGACATAGAACAAACTATTCCTGTTTTGTAATTATTGTGATTCGTAACAAAATATGGTAAAAAAGACTAAAGAGGGATTATTGAAGTTAAATAAAATGTATTACAGCAATACTACAAAGTTAAATAAAGGTAACTGAAATGACTGTTTCTTAATAATTAGACAGGAAAGTTATAAAATGTATAGAACTATGTTAACATGAAATTGTTTCTGCCACACTAAGAAAACTTGGAAAAGCAAATTAAAAATTAGCAAAGCTTCTAATTACAAGGTGAGAGATAATTCAACAGACTAAACCTGTTTTTCTACTCTAAGCCAAAATCTAAAGCATTTTATTTTCTCAACTAATTTTCCTAATCCTGTGCAGAATAGTCTGCTTTGGACAAAAACAACTGCCAACAGCACAAAATAGATTAATGCTTTATGCCTACTCTGACATTGTCCTGGGTGCTCCTGATTTGATTTATCTTCTAACTGAAGCTCCCAGATAATTTTCCATTTAGAATTTAATAAGGTACACTATTCCCCCATTTGGCCATAGATATGTATAGGTTTCTACCAAAGGCATTCAATAACCATGTTTCAACTACTAGGGAGCCTTGTAAGTTTTTTCAAAGTCATATTCAAAATACACATATTTCAATCATTATTTCTCCAATAATTTACCATGAATAGAACATAAGTATATCATTTCTGTATACAAAATATGCAAAAATTGAATGTAATTACCATTTTGCCTTGGAGTTTCATGTGTATTTATTTATAAGTCCTCTAAAATGGATACACATTTGTAAATACCCTGAAATGGATAATTCATCCCACTTTAATTGCTAAATAGATTACAGTTTTAAAGAAAATATCCTCACTAGGAAAATAAGTGAAATTTTTCATTTTTTCTGTGGCCCCAAAACATGATTTTCCAAATGGATCTGGATATTTCATCCTTGCCATTAATTAATTACTGCTGCTCTTTAAACAGAAACAAAAGCATTGTTCTGTTCCTCTAAGAATAAAAAATCTAATTCAGTGGCCTCCCTCAAAAGCCCAGATGTACACAACAGGCAAGACAATCGTCTATAGATAATAATAGAGTGGCTGGGCAAAGGGCTTAATTTCAGAAAGACTGAAAACATTGAGGCATGGGCTTAACCTGACCTATTCTAATCCTTGGCTTTGTACTGCACGGCAAATGCCAATCCTCACAATGCCATATGAAGGCAAAAATTCATTCATGCCAGCAGGACCAGCAGCCCTTTTTTAGTATATGTTGTGTATACTATGCTGTATTAAAGTATACTCTGCTTTGAAAACTCTGTTAATTTCCAGGCTTATGGGGGAATTTTCACCAATGTCAATGGAAAGACTGTAGCTATGATTTAAAAAGCAAAACTCAACAACTCAACAAGCAAAACAAATCAGCCAACTGAATTAACCTCAAAGCAGTAACACATGACACAATCAATGCAGGAATACTTTGGAGATGACTGACATGCTTAAGAGGGAGGATACCTGAGAACGATAAACCAGTCTACCTATAATTTGTTTTTCACTTGAGCTTTGAAGTTAAGTAATGTTCTTCATCTCAACTCTGACCTTAAAACTAATTCTCAAGAAACCATTAACACCTGTCATCTCTCTGGCACAAAAAATGTTATGTTACTATCAAGTATTTTACAGGACAAATGAAAGCCATCTAAGATGTAGAAGGTTAAGAGACCAAATTCTAAATCAGACTTCTTGGGTCCATAATTAACCCTATGACTGGGCAAATTATTTAGTGTTTCTCTGTCTCAATTTCATCATCTATCAGATAAGGAGGAAATACTGTCTATACCAGAGAGCTGTTGTGAAGAGTTAATGAAATAAATACTTTGCACAATGTAGGTATTCAACATTTGCTGCTGCTACTATACCACTACTACTATTATTATCTGTGACTATGAAAGCATCCTCTACGGGAATCCAGGGAAAACAGGGAAGACCTGGATTGTGGGCTAGTATTTAAACTAGCAAAGGACAATCAGTAAGGTATATTCTTGAGCTCAGCTTCTTTATGTGTGAAATAAAAGAGTCCTAGTAGATGATCTTTCAATTTTGCAAAATTATAATTATTATAAATTATATAATTATAATTTAGTCATTTTCAAAATACTGAAATGATTTCAGTAAGGCATTGCCTGTGACCACAGACCACAGACCAGTTACAATGAAAACTCTACAGTGAACATACAAGAACAAAACAGAAGAAAAAAGCAGGACAGTAAGTAAAAAAGTTTGAAATCTTCCTAAAACAGGGTGTCGGTATAGAAACATCTGAAAAAACTGATAACAGGGTGTAGGTATAGAAACATCTGAAAAAAACTGATAACAGTAAAACCAGGGTGATGTACAAAGTTCTGGATCAAAACAAAACAAAAAAAAAGTAGAACCAGCTGCTATGCCAGAAGGAGAAAAAGGACCGACTGGTGCTCAAAGGGGGCAATTCAATTTTAAAAAGGGAGATTAAAAAATTTTGGGAGAGACCTGTCTGTCTCCTTTCCGGTGCGCTCCCCATTGTCAAATACAGTGTCCGGCACATAGAAGGTGCTAAATTCCTACCTCATGAACGAATAAATTAATGTATGTATGAGAAAGGATATAGCCAAGAAGTGGGCATCCTACACCCAGGGAGGATACTGCCATAGGAGCAGCGGAGTGGGGACAGAAGGAGGCGAGGATAGGCTGAGTTTGGGGGCACCAGAGGGCCCAGAACGACCGTCAGTAGCAGGGAGACTCAGGGAGTTTGGATATGTAGCAGGGCGCGGGCCCAGCAGCCCGGACGGTCACCTGCGACGTCTGGAGGTGGCAGTCCCGGGTGGTAGTGCTGCCAAAGACCCTCCAGAAAAGCGGCGCCACTATCCACGCAGCGGTGCTTGGAGCTGGTGACAAGCCGCAGGCGACCGTAGTTCTCGCGGCTGAAGAGAGAAGGGAAGAGCGAGGCCAGACGCAACGCCAGCTGTCGCATGTCCTGCCGCCCCTTCTCCACCAGCTGCCCGTCCATCCAGTCCGCGTACCACAGCGGCCAATCTGCCAGCGCCGCACTCAGGTCGCGTCCACCGGCAGCGCTGGCTCTGTTACCACCGGGCCCGCGCGCCTGCAGCAGCCCGTGTAGCTGTCGCAGCTTGCGAATCTGTTTGGCCGTGGGGTAGCGGGTGCCGTGACGGATGAGAGCGACCAGCTGCACGGGGGTGCAAGTACCATCCAGCAGCTCCGGGTCCCGCCGCGGGGCCGCAGGGTCCGGCGTCGGCCCGGGATTGGCATCCTCGTAGCGAGTCTTGGTGCCGAAGAAGGGGCTGAGCGCCGAAACCACTGGGTCTCCCGGCTCCAGCAGCGAGCAGCGTGCCAGCGACGACAGCAGCGCCGCAGCCAGGGCCGCGGCGGGCGCTACGGAGGCCCCCAGGCGGCGGCGGGGGCCGCGGAACATGATGCGGTGGGGACCACGGACGGCGATGGGCCGGCTGCTAGCGCCGTGTTTCCGGCTCCGGAGGGCAGGGGGCGGGGCGGGAAGACGTTTCCGGCCTGTGCCCACCCCGCTGAGTTGTGTGTTGTCCTCGCTCCGGCTCTGGGGCGGTCCCGGCGGCTGGCGGAGGATCGTGGGGGCTGGCGGAAGACCTGGAGGAGTGTCCTAGACTTGTGGCTCAGGTGGAGCCGGCACGGCTGTCCCGGAGGAGTCACTCAAACCTGTGGCTTAAGTTGAGCCGATGTGGGGTGGGCCCCCGAGCGTGGGCGAGTTTCCTTCTGACTGGCGCCTCAAGGACTGACTCAACGACTCCCCCGGTTTTAAAAATTTTCTAAGGTGTGATTGAAGCCCAGACTAAGCCTCAGCCTTGAAGGCAACCAAAACAGGACTCCTTTTAACCGATGACTCATGTATCGCCATGCTGTTGCATTCTGTGGTTTTCAAAACACCCTTGCGCTATCTGCGTCAAATCCACTTGAGGCGCTTGTTCAAGATGCAAATTCCTGGAGTGTGCTCCAGTAAGCCTTTGAAGCCAAAGATTTTACCGCCCATTAGAGTTGGAAAATAAGCATCTTACAACAAGGCAGAGAACTCAGGAAAGGGCTCAGTTTTCCAGCAATTTAAGCCTTGAATCTTTCGTAATATTTTAACCTGGACTAGCAGAGACACTGCAGGCATTAACGATACTGCACTCTAAAATTTCTGTACTTGTAAATACCGAAGGCTTAGAAAGTAAAGACATAGCAGTCTGATGCCTTGGGTGTACTGAGTCATAGCCCTCCAACTTGACTCCATTAAGTATGAGCTGTTCTGTTGTGTGAAGCTAACATGCTCTGTTTACCACGCCAGGTAGGTCCATACTCTTCCTCCCACGTAATTGTATACTCAGATTGGCACCTGGGTGTTTCATAGGTTGTTGGGCAGAATCTTTGCTTGACCCACCAAATCATAAATCTGAACAATACCCTGGTTTCTCCACTTGAACCCCAATTTATACGCCAGTTGGGAAAAGGATAAATATTAAAGAAGCCACGTGGAGATCCAAATTCAAGGAAGTTTGGACCATGTTTCTGTTAAATGTGGCTTTACCTTCACAGACCCTATGTAATTGCCATTATTTAAGCCAATCTCCCTTAACTCCTTTTCTCCTCGTTAGCTTCTCTGTGGCCCTCAGAGGTATACCTCTAAATGTTAACCAATGAAGAAAATGGTATAAAATCAAGACTAGATTTCAACTTCAAGGTTGCAAACTTTTAGGAGTCTATGGCAGGTAACCATCTTTAGGACAACAAATGTTCTCTTGGATATGTCGTTTTGTAGAATGTTTATGTCTGAATGTTCATGGTCAGTGTTTCACAGAACTTTGCTAAAGTCAATATTTAGTGAATATCCACCTCTTCCTTTTAAAATCCTAACTCTTACGCTTTATAGGCTGGGCACACACACACACACACACACACACCCATTGTATAATACAAGTATAAGAATGTTCTTTCATGAATTATAATAAATGTGTGACACTAATACAGTTGTTAATAATAGGGTGATATATGGGAAAACTACACCTAAGATAAACTATGGACAATATTTAATGGTACCACTTTAATATTCTTTCATCAGTTGTAACAAAGGTAGCAAACTAATGCAAAGTTCATGTTTTTTTGTGTTTCTTGTTTGTTTGTTTTGCTTTATTTGTTTTTTTCTTTTGCCTGAGAAAAAGCAAGAAGTAGTACAGAGGACTGAGGCTTTGGATCCAGACTCCAAGCTCTTGCCATTCATTGACAGAAGGACCTTGGGAAAACTTAAGTTCTCTGAGTCTTAATTTCCTTTTCTGAAAATTAGGAATATGAGAACCTATACTGCACAATGTTTATGAAAACCAGAGATGATGCATATAAAACACATATAATAGGCTGCTATAAATGGTATTTGTTGTTGCTATCCCTGCTCTCTAGCAATTATATAGTATATACTGACTTACATTGAACATTAAAAGGAATGACTTTCAGAGGTAAGAAATGCATTTGTTTATTCTAATAATAAAAATCCACTCATCTCGCTTAAGATGAATCCCTCAGTCTTAGAGCAGTGAGCAGCCACAGAAAAGTTTTAAAAAGTGACAGGCCCAGCTCATCTTTTCATGCCAGACCATGTCTTAATTCTTTAGCCAGTCTGTAAATTGGATGCCTTTTGAAATAGATGCTCACTTAGATCCCAGTCACCTGGTACAGAGAAGTTTGCATGGAATAAAACATGGATGTGCCTTTGTGGGGACCATGGGACCAACCCTTATAAGAGGTGGTGAGCATGTCAGCAATGTATTTGATAAATCTACCATAATGAAGGAAACAGCTAGAAAATTAATGTCTCAGTTTCCTTGAAGAGATGTGAGAGGACAGAACCAAGAGCACAAGTGGAGAATCTGATTTGGAGCAGGAAAGAAGATCTGATCTTCTGAGGGAAAATTGAAGGATAGGTGCGCAATTTGATAAATGTGTAGATCTAGCTGGAGGGACTTCATGGAGGTCAAGCCTGATGGCCTCAGTTACCTCACTGACTTAAGTGGCAAGATGGTCTGAAAAGATCATAAGGATGGGAGTTAAGGCTTAAAAGTAGAAATGTCATGGATTAGCAACTGAGAGGAATGGGAAAGGAAAAGGAAAAGATTTGCACCCAAGAGGAAGGGGAAACCAAGTAAACAGATGGTCAGCTCTGAGCATCCAATCAAGAAAGGAAGACTTGAATTGGAATGGTTGTGCAGGTTTATCCAGAAATGAACTTACCCTTTTGTATCTTTCACAGTGGAAAAGTAAAAAGTTGAGCACTAGTGTTCTACATATTCTAATGTCTTAAATGAAACCTCTTTTCTAATCAATTCACTACATTAGAGAATATGCTAAATCATTTTGCCAGATTATTCATAGGCCCTCTAGAATAGTCATTCCACTCTTAAGATTTTGTGGTGGTGTATATAATGTGTTAAGTTACAACCATCTACATTACTTTGAAATTGGTTATTAAAGAAGATGGTTTCTTCCCCAGAAGGTAAATTTTAAATTTTGGGGGGAAAAGGGTAGGTTCTATATGTAAGCATATAGAACATTAAGTCCATGGTCTTTGGAGTTAAACTTTCTGGTTTTTGAATACCACCTTCATCACTTAATGTCTGTGAGATCTTGAGCAAGTTAACTTCTTTTCCCTCAAATTTTTTCATCTATAAAATGAGGATAACAATTTCTACTTCTTGGGATTGTTGAGAGAATTAAATAAGACAGTGTACATAAATATACGAGTTAAATATCAGTTACTTTTTTGTCTAAGCAGAGTTAAAATATTTCATATTATCCCTTCACTCCTAATCAAGTAAACTGACGTAAGGCAAGTTTTTCATAGATACCTATTATCTCAAAATTACATTAAGCAACTAATGTTGTGCCTGTGACAAGAAGGTTATAACTCTACTATCTTATTGCCCTGCTGTTGTATCTTAACTTTTTAAACCTTTGGCAGTTGTTGATTTAGTGCTTATTTACTTTTTGTGCAGTAGAAGAAGCCAAAAGAAGATGGGTCCGGGTATAATAGATGAGGCTGGGGTGATCCATGCTTCAACAGCAGTTGCTTCAATTTTGTTTGACTAAAGAGGCTGCATAGATCACAAGCTCTGTAGGCTACAAGATAAACTTTGCTCAAAAGAAACCACACCATCACTGATAGCTATCCATTAGGCTGTTTCCCAGAATCTTAAAGCTAAGTTGAGTTACTTAAAATTGTGCTTCAAGTAATGTATAGAACTGAACTATACACAACTATGGAAGTAACCTGCTGTTTTACGTTCCCTATTATACCCTGCCAAGGGAGTTATTTTGCAGTGACAAAGTTTCTCTTCTAGTGTGACAAATCCTAGAATTTTGATGTTGGGAATGCTTCTTTCCCATTTGTTTGAGAAACCAGATGCAAATGATGGTATATCTAAATTACCAATATTTTTTATGTTTTGATATTAACGTTCAGTAGGGGAATACAGCTATTCACTCTCCAGTCCAGTGCTATAGCGACTTTCCTACACAAGCCAACATCTTTGCACAGAAATATCCGTTCTTCCTGAATTCCCCTCCATCCAAAATACATAGTTATCCCATCATAAAAGTAAATGGGCTCCAAATCCCTATAAAAATGCTCTTCTCTCTTGTTTTTTTTTTTCAAGAACAGTCATAGGCAATAGCAGTTGTGTTTAGGCATCCTATTTTTTTCTGAAATGTTAGTTTTCCAAAATTGGAAAATCTCATTAAAGCCATTAATGTTTACTTATTCCAAAGCATGAAGAACTTTTGCGAGAAAAGTTCTTTCTTTTGTAGTTATTTATCAGGAGGGCTGTTTTTATTTTATCCATTAATGTCAATTTCTTGATGTCCAAATAGCCCAAGCATGAACCAATCATCTTTCTGTTTGTGTTTGCTGTTCTGTTGTACCGTAAATGTCTTTCTTGAGTTGGATTGCTTTGTCTATATTATATATCAGTAAGTATTAAAACCCAACAATACCTAAGCCAGAAAAACAATGTGGACTCACATACTTGGTTGCAGCCACTTTAGAAAACAGGACAATTCACACTCCACTTGATGCAACCATTCCACAAACAGTTCCCTCTCATTGCCTCACCTTATCTATCCTGTTTTATAACCAACAGTGCTTTAATTCTGTATGCCAAGAGAGAAGGCAGGTGCTGCTAAATCATTCATTGGTTAAATGCCTTAGGTGCAGGAGTCATGGTGAAACTTTTTTGATTGTCAAATATCCATTCCAGATTTTCCATTTAGTAGACTTTCAGAAACTATTTTTTGAAGGGATGTATAAATGAGTAAATAAATGAAAATAGAATGGACAGGCACTATGGGAGGCTAAAATGGAGAAATAATATTGCTTTGCATTTATACAGTATAATTATCTCATTTTATCTTCCCAGCAATCCCATATGTAGAACAATATTTGCATCATGTTGTGGATGTGGAAATTAAGACAAGGAGGTTAGATGACTTACCTGAAGTCATTCAACGAATGTTTGGTAGAACCAGCTGTAGAACGTGATGGATGGAAACAGAGCTATCTCTATGTTTCTTTTCCTGATACCTACCCAATCCTACCCATCCTGACAAATGAACGATGACTTCAAAAGGTAGCACTTGCTCCTGGGGCTAAAAGGACAATTTTTACATTTACTATTATAGCACTTACTGTTGGTTAGCCACCAAACATTTATTCTCCATTTCTTTTTGGAATCAATAATCAACAGTATTCACCTCTCAGGGAACTTCACTCTATTCCCAATTCAGGAGAAAATCCTGATTGGTCTAAAACAATCTTAGTAATTCTATTTTTCTTGCCAGTTTTAATTTTTGAAAGAGCATGTGACTCAATTCTTGCCAATTAGGTATGAAAATGTCTATCGGGGAGCATCTGTGAAAGTTTTTATGGTTCTAAGAAAGAGAAATATTGGAGTGATAAACAATCAGTAATTGGTAGGGTCAATGGATTAGAGGTCCCGCTGAGTCAAAAGAAAGTTGGAGTTGGCATGGTAAAAATATTCTGGAAGGAAAGGAAATGATATTCAATGAATGAAATAACTAAATTTGAAATTTTGAAGGTGGTACAGTTGATTAAATGAAACAGTTTGGAATATGAGATTAAGAAAGTTTAGCCAAGGCCAATTATAGAAACAGATCATTTAGAAATAAGGGAAAAAACATTAAGAGTCCTTAAGTCCTGGCTCCAAACTTCTGCTCCTACTGGACTTAAGCCTCATTAGTTTCTAACCTTCCACTGATCTGTACACTCACTGTCCCCCACCCCCAAAACAAAAACAAACAAAAAAGTCACTCAGCAACTTTTTCCATGAATTTTATTAAATTATTTTACACAGGTATTTGTTTTCTAATAGATATTATTGACTTAGAGGAAAGAAGTTGATAGCACATAGATAACAATAATTTAAAATATAATCTTTAAAAACTTCATTCTTAAAACAAGGGACAGATGCACACAAGGAAGAGGCAGCTGCCCTGGACATTAGTATTTCTAAAATGTGATGACTAGACCTGCTACAGTCATCTTGCAATGAGGAAGGAAGCCAGCTTGAAAACAAAGTCAACACAATGTAATGGCACAGGAGAAAGATGTAAAGAGCCTGAATCTTTGATGATGCCTTGAGCTGCTGAATTAAACTTGGAGCATACCTACTATGGATTTCATGTAAGGTAAAAAAATATCCTTACTCCTTAAACCAGTGTTTCGTTATTTGTCATAGGAAAAGTCTGAATTGGTTTAAGTACCTGTTAACCCATCACCCCACCAACGCCCACCGTTATCTGACCTCTTACTTAGGATGTCCTTTCATGCTTTTCTCAATTTTGCTGAAGTCACTATTAGGAATAGAAAACATGGATGGTGATTTTCTGATCTGATCTCCTTAGATATGACCTTGGATCTCTCACTCAGGATAAGTGTAGTTTATGAAGTATGAGAATCACTGGGAAGAATAGAACATAGGTGAGTAGGGTGAATGTCTGGTGATAAAGCTGATCTGAGTCATAACAGGTAAGTAGTCAAGGGGAAGTGTGAAAGCTAAGCAGGAAATACAGTTGAAAAGTAGAGTTGAAGGGGAACCTTCAAAGCAGACCCTGAGAAAGCAAGTAGAAGCTGAGTAATGATTCAGGACACTGTTAGAAGAAAGGATGCTGGTTTGAATCAGAATGGCAACAATAAGAAAGAACAGAAATGGAAGGATTCAAGATAAAATTTGGGGGTTGAATCAGAAGTCTTAGTGAGAGTCTGAATGTGAAGAGTGAGGGAGAGGAGGAGTCGCGAAACATTTCTAGATTCTGGTTTGAATATCTGAGTAGAGGGTGGAATTATTAACTAAATTATGGGAGAGTGGAGGTGAGGCTAGGATGATGGAAAAGAACATGAGTACAATTTTATACATTTTAAATTTGTGAAGTATTTAAGTCAGTCTGAGGTTCAGAAGAGAGGTTTGAGTTATTGATGAATATGAAGAGTCATAGTCATTTGTTTTAGGCCATGAAAAAAAATTAGCATGAGAATAAAAGAAGATATAGAACCAAGCCCAGAAGAACTACAAAAACTACCTTTAGAAGTAGACAGAAGAGAGGAGCCAGCAAGGAAGACCAGGTACTATGAAAATGGCCAAATTAATTTATCAATAGCTTGGTTTGTTGTTTTGGTGTTATGTCAATTCTACCCATCATCAATTTCCTGGATGAATCAAGAGCTGAAACATATCCTGACCCGGCTTCTATCTTTATATGCTTTTCTGCATTGTTTATATGTGATGGAATCTAGCAAATATTTGTTTCTTTGTGAACCCTTGAAAACTACAAGTATACATGCATCATCTTATCACAGCATTAAAGAGATGTTTTTAATTTTAAGACTATACTCTACCCATACCATTTATTCCCTAAGCACAGTATGTACTTCCATGCTTCAGAACCTGTGCTCATTCTTTTTCTTCTGCTTAAAATCCCCTGTCTTTCTCCTTATCTGCCTAACCAAGTCCTATTTAAAATTTAAAATTCAGCTCCAGTGGGACCTTACTCCCTAGCCTTTTTTTTTTTTTCAGAACTAAGAGGCAGAACTAATCACTCCTTCTCTGTATTCCCACATCTCTTTATTCTATTGATAGAGATCTTGTCATATTTTATTTTGGTAAGGCATAGACAGGTATGGATATATCTGTCTGTACCACTAGACTTTGAGGTTCTTGAAGGAAGTGACAATGTTTTAAACTTTACATCCCCAATACTAAGAAAAAAT
>PVKY010006515.1:0-15876 GCA_004027775.1 Bradypus variegatus
TTGGTTGGGAATAGGGGAGGATTCGAGCTTCCTTTTCTTCTTTTCTTTTTGTATCTCTCACTCTTTTCTTGTCTGGAGCAATGAAAAGTTTCTAAAAATCGAACAGAAATGAAATGTGGTGATGGATGCACAGCTGTAGGAGGGTACCCAGGGGCAACTGATTGTAATGGTAAAATTATGTCACTTGAATTATTCATTAATGAAAATTTCTTTTTCTTTTATTTAAAGAAAACAAAAAACAAAACAAAACATAAATGTACAACGGGGGGAGGAAGGGAATGGGATATTTTGAATGTTCTTTTCTATTTTAATTTTTATTTTATTTTTAGAGTAATGAAAATGTTCAAAGATTGATTGTGATCAACTATATGACAATACAGTGAACAACTGATTGTATGCTTGGAATGACTGTATGTTATGTGATTATATCTCAATAAAATTGTAAAAAAAAAAAAAAGTGCCCTTTGGCTTAAGGCAGGGACCCCAGGGCCATTCATTGACGGAACTGAAGGCGGTGCAGACTTGATTTGCGACGGCGTTTGTGCTGGTCCGTAAGAGCGCGGGGAGGATTTGCCGCAGCCCGCCCCTCTGTCCTGCTCGGCGTGAAGTTTGCATGAAGACCCTCTGCACTTCAGCGTAGTAACCGTGTAAGTGGGGGGCATGATAATATCAAGTGCTCTGCGTCCCCAGCTTCCCGCCCTCATTCACGCTCCTTCATCTCCACGTGTTTCTGTGCTGATGTTTACACGCAGTTACATTTTCTATGTCTGCACCAGTTATTTCATGTACCTCATTTAACCGTCACAGCAGCTCCAAGAAATGGGTGTCTTTATCTGTATTTTGTAAAGGAGGACACAGGGCTCGGAGGGTTAAAGGGACGTGCAGAGGCTCCTCGTGGAGCCCTGACGCTGCTGTGGTGCAGCTGGCGGTGCCCTCGCTGCCCCGCTCCGGGGCCTGTGGGGTGGGCCTGAGGCTGGCTACCAGGAGGCCCTGCCCGCTGCCCACAGCTGTGCTGCTCACATCAGCCCGGCGTCTTTACTGACTTTATGTATTAGTGCAGCAAAGCAGTTGTCCCCAGTCTTGGGATGGAAGCAAAAAACTGGGGTGACTCATTCCCACACCACTGAGCGTTAGAGCCTGAAGGGGTCCTAGAGACCATAAAATTCAAACTTATTTTTTCAGATGAGGAAACTGAGGTTCATGGAAGAGGACTTTGCTGACCAGGATGTCGTATCCGTTATCATTGCTGCATAACAGGCGAACCCAAAGTGCAGTGGCTCGTGACACCCGCGCTTTATTGTTTCTCGTGAGTCTGTGGACTGGGCCCACCCATGCAGCCGCAGTCGGCTGTTCGCCCCTTAAGGCCCTGGAAGTCGCAAGCCAGTCCCCCTCCATCCTGTTGGTTAAAGCACGTCACAGGGCCGTCGGAGATTCAAGGCTGGAGAAGTGGACGCCTCTCGGCGGAGGGCCAGCAAGCTTGCCTTATAGAGGATGAGAGTGTGGAGAAGCTGGCTCGTCAGAGGTCATGCTGGAGCAACATCTACCCAGAAGGCCCGGCCAATACAGAGCAGAGTCGGAACGCGAACCCAGGGCCCCTGCTTCTCAGTCTGGTGTTCTTTTGCTCTCCAAGCCTGCTACTCTCACATCCCACAGGACTTTCCGACAGTTTGGATTTTTCAGGCTTCTCCCTAATTTACCAACATGCTCCCAGCGTCTCTTCCTGGCATCCTGAGCTTGAGGAGACAGTGATGCAGTCATGAATGCGGGCACCCGATGGGCAGGGGGAGGCGCGGGGCCCTTGTTTGCAGGGGCCTTCACGCCTCCTCAGGCCGACCGGGCCGGGCTCCTGTGTCACCCCACCTTAGGAGAAGGCTGTGAGGTTTGCGGTCGAGCTGGCCCCAGCACCGGCTTTCAGAGTCTCCTTCCACGACCTAGTGGTACAGAGAGGCTGGGTGCAGGCTCTGCAGATCTGCCAGTCAGAGCTCTGCCTGTGGGTTGCCCTCTGCATGTACGTGTGTGGCAGGGTAGGGACGCGTTTAAGGTCTGGGGAGCCTGACTCTGAGGAGGGAGGGTGTGGGAGGGAATGAGGAGGCTGATGTCCACCCTGTGGTGGTAGCTGGTGGCCCCCAAAGGAAATGCCCATGTCCCCACCCCTGGAACCTGTGTGTGTGACCTTATTTGGAAAACGGGTCACTGCAGATGGAGCTAAGGACTGTGCAGTGAGATCATCGGGGGTTATTCAGGCGGGCCCCAGACCCAGTGACATTTCCTTAGAAGAGGCATGCGGAGGAGAAGACACGAAGAGGGGGTGGCTGTGCGGAGCCGGGGCAGTGCCTGCAGGGCTGTGGCCTCAAGTGCAGGAGCCACGGCAGCATCCCAGGGCCAGGAGGGACCCTGCCCTCCAGGTTTCTAGGGAGCGTGGCCTGCTGCACCTTGACTTTGGACTTCTGGCTTCCAGAACTGGAGAAATCTAAGCTTCCCTTGTCTCACACCACCCAGGCAGCCTCAGGACCCTAAAACACACGGAACTCCCTCTGCCCAGGATGGCGTGTGTGGCGTTGGCTCTGCTCCTGTGCTCACTGGTACCTTCCTGCTGGTGACATGTCCCTTCATGGTGAGAAGGACAAGGCTCCAAGCTCAGGTTCTTGTCTCCTCCACGGCCCTGGTGGATGGACCTCGCATTTCCCGAATCTGGGCAGGGCAGGCAGGAACCCTTTACCAGCCACCGGGACCCACCGGGAAGGGGGTCTCACCGGGTGGCCTCCATTCGGTGTCTCCTCTGCTCCCCTCCCATCTGGAGGCTTGGCAGGTTTCTGGGGTGGAAGGTGCCAGCACCTGGCCATGTCCCTCCTTACTCTCCCCAGGACCTCCTAAAGGGGCCTGTTCCCCATCTCTGGGGTTTCAAGCTTTCAGGAAGCCTAAGGCTGCTTCTCCTCAGCAGGAAGCTGGGGATCCGCTGGGTCTGTACCTTGTGCAAACCCCCAAATGTCAGTGGGAGTTCCTGTGGGGTGGGGGCATCTCCCGTTTTGTTGGTCTACCACCTCTCCTCGGTCTTCTGGTAATAGAACTCCTCTGCCTTTTTGGAGTCCAGCAGGTGGGGAGAGCCTGGTACTCCTCTCTGGAGATGTCTTGGGACCCAAGCCAGGCATATGTAGACCTTTTTGCCAGAGCTATTGGGAAAGATGTTCTTTTTCTGCTGAGGTGGGGGGTGGGGGGACTGAATTAGCAGTCAGTCTGTCTGGAGCTGCAGAAGCCAGACTTCCTGCAGGCAAAGAGCACTTGTTCAAGAGATGGAGGGAGATACAGAACCTTGACAACACTGTTTGAGGTCTTGGATCCAGCCATGCCTGAAATGTCACCAATCCCTGGACTTCCCGGTTACACAGGTTTATAAATTCCCCTTTATCTGTTAGGCTATTTGAATTGACCAGCTACTCTCCATTGTACACGTGTCCTCTTTCTTTTCTTCTTCCCTAGGAATGGAGCTTCAAGGAGACTGTTTTAGTTTCCTGGCTGCTAGAACAAATACCATGCAATGGGTTGGCTTAAGTGGCAGGAATTTATTGGCTGTGGTTTTGAGGCTGGGAGAAGTCCAGGACTGATGCACCAGCAAGGCGAAGTTTCCTCCCAGAAGACGGTGGTGCCCAGGGTCGGCTGCTGGGATCCTTGGTTCTGGGCTTTTCTGTCACGTGGCAATGCACGTGGCGGCCTCTCCTGTCTTCTCTGGGTTCTGTTGACTTCCGATTTCTTCCCAGGGCTTTCTCCCTACGTGCCTGATTTTCACTCTGCTTATAAAGAACGACAGACTAAGACCCATCGTTGTACAACTGGGCCACACCGGAAAGGAAGTGACCTCCTCAAAAGGTCTTATTACAATGGGTTCACAACCAGGGGGATGGATTCAGGACATGCCTTCTAGTGTACACAGCTCCAAACCACCACGGAGCCCCCCTCACTTGCCTGCCCTGGCACCGTGTGTGCCTGCCCATTGCTCAAGGTCTCCACCGGGGCAGCCTCCCCTTGGGGGTTCCCGGGCTACCCTCTCGCTGCATGGAGCAGAGTGAGCCCGCAGACCTCCGCTTTCTGCAGGATCCGGGAAGCATTCCGCATGCCCCGCCCCACCTTCTCTACCTGCAAGACAGGCTACACTGTGTTATTTATTGTCCATGTGCTACGTTGTAGCATTTTATTATATTTAATCAAGGCTGTGAGCTCCTGGAGAGAGCCCACGTGTCTCACTTGCCTTCACACCCCAGACCTGCGAAGGCTGCGCTCACCTGGGCACTCGGAGTCTTCTAGTTAAATTGAGTCGCTTCCTGATTGTAACTGCGGTCAGGGCTCCTCCCGCTGAGAGCCTGAGGATTCTGTCATGAAACATTCCAAGAGGCATGAGGTGTGACTTCTCGGAAATCTAGAACAATCACTCACGGGCAATTAACTATTCCCTACAGTTTCTCTTTTCTTGTGGGGCTGATGGACAAAATTGACACACGGTGGTGACTCATAGGCTGCTCTTGATTTGGGGACAAGGAGATCCTTTGTGCATCTTTTGGTTCCAGGTTTCTCCGTTCCAGCAGCCTGAGAAGTTTCTTGCTGCATCCATCCAATGAGTTCTCTGAACTGTCGATGCACCGAATACTTGCGCCTTTGATTCTGCACACAGTATATGTTGCCTTGCTGCTTGTCATATTACTTGATTTTCTTTTTTCAGTTTTTGATCGTTATGGAGTGTATTGGAATGGCAGGCATTAGGGTCTGGGAGTTTCCTGGGGCGACTGTAACAAATGACACCCATGTAGTGGCTTAAAGCCATACGGATTGTCTCTTAGGTTCTGAAGTCAGAAGTCTGACCCGGTCTCCCTGGGCTACAACCATGGGCAGACAGGGCTGGTTCCTTCTCGGGGCTCCGGGGGAGAGGCCCCCTGACCTCTCCCAGCCTCTGGAGGCCACTGGCCTTCCCTGGCTCGCGCCCCCTCCTCCACCTTCAGAGCTGGCAGCACAGCATCTTCTCCCACTTCTGCCCCCACAGCCCCTTCCCTGGCTCTGACCACCCTCCGCTCCTCCTAAAGGACCCTTGTGTTGACATCAGACCACCCGGATTATCCAGGGCAACCACCACCTGAGATCCTTAGCTCAGGGACATCTGCTGAGGCCCTTTGTCACGCGAGGTCCGTTCACAGGCCCCGGGGATGAGGGTGTGGAGTGCTTTGGGGACTGTGATTCTCCCCTCCAGCTTCCCTTCTTGCTTCTCGAGGGTGTGAGCACAGGAGGCGGGAGCCGCGCCATCTGTGTCCCTGGCAAGGGACCCGTTGCCAGCGCAGAGCTGCTTAGGGCACGAAGCTGACCACACAGCTGCAGAGGTCGCCGTCTGTCCCCCCGGCTGACGGTGCCGGAGGCGCCATAAGCACCTGGAGGACGCGCAGTTACTGTGACCCCGCCACGGCCCCACAGCAGCAGGGGCCACGGCATCAGAATGCGGGTCGGGCGCCGGCGTCTGCCGGGAGCCTTTCGGTTAACACGGAACCTCTCGCCGTGGTCCCCCAGGCCCTGGATGTCTGGCCCAGCCCCCCACTCCACGTCACCGTCTCCCGGGCTCCCTTCCCCCTCCGCACCCCAGCCACAACGGCCCTGGTTGCTTCTCGTCTCTGAATACTTGTGGAGAATCTTTGTAACCTCATTCTCACCCCTCTGGAATCCTCTTCACAACTACTCCTTCACCCAGTCAACTCCTCACCCTGTGGGTGTGGCATTCGATGCCACTTCTGGAAAGGCGCCCCCGTCCCCTCAGCCTGCACCCTGGTCCCCATGTTCTCTCCCTCTCTCTCTCTCTCTCTCTCTCTCTCTCATCTTTCTCTCCATCTCTCTTTCGTCCCTCTCTCCATTGCTCTCTGTCCCTCTCTCTCTCCTTCCCTTTTTCTCTTCCTCTCCCTGTCTCAGTCTCTCTCCCCCTTCTTTCTTCTTCTCTCTTCTCTCTCTCTCTCCAGTATCTCTTTGCTCTCCCTCTCTTCCCCCCACTCCGTCCTTCCTCTCCCTCATAGGCTCTACACAGTCCAAGTTCCATGTCCGTGTGTTTCATGTCTGTCTCCCCCACTGACTCAGAGACCATCTTCTTGTTCACTTCTGTATTCCTGGGACCTAGAAAGGAATGTTGCTGAATTATCCTCAGTTTGAAACATTCTCTTCTTTTACTCATTCCTGCCATTTGTAAGTTGGGCATTTGTTCAGTAAGAGAAGAGAAAACACCAACACCATCTTTTAACCTAGGGGTTTTCTAGCGGATCTCAGGGCAGCAGACTTACACATACATCATGGCCCTAATGTGGCATCGTGCTGTGGGCAGTGCCAGGCTGTGAGCTGGGCATCGGGGCACCCTGGGCTAGGAGGGTAATCTCCGTGAAGACCCTGTGCCTAGAGACCTGCTGGTCTAAACGCTGAGCCTGCTGCCAGCTACTGTAACTGGGGGGCTGTGAGCTTCTTAGTTGTGGTCTCAGAGAGGCTGGGGGCCTTCTCTTCTAGATGCTTCTATTTTCTTAGTGAAATAGGAACACGATCAAGGAGGTGTTGAAGTTCGAAGACAGAGGTGAAGGTATGAGATCGTTTTCCAGGAGAGTGGGGAGGGAAGGGTAGAGCTGGTGGCTGGGCAGCCGGAAAGGCTTGCCTGCAGGTCAGGTCTGTATGCAAAGGGAGGGTGACCAGCTGGCTCTGTGCTCTCCTTGGCCATGTTTGGTGCTGGGTTTAGGCATGGAGAAGGCAGATGTAGCACTTAACTAGGCTTGGTGTTTGCCAAGAGGGTAAGTCTCTGTGGGAAATGGTTCCCCTTCCTTTTCTGCAGAATAGATAGTACCTCCCGCTGCGGATTGGCGGTGGTTGCTTTGGAGGAGGCGATGGAGTCGCTCATGTACATCTATCAGCTTAGAAAGTTCCCACCAGAACCCAGGTAAACCCCATGAGCAGCAGTGTTGGTTTGGAAACCTCGCTGGAAGTGTGTTTCCTTCCAGGCTGTCTCGAATTTTAATCTGATCTCATGCAACGTGTGGCCGGAGGTGAGGGGCAGGAGGGGAGTGGGCAAGGATTTCGGGTGCACCAGAGTAATTTGTCCCATATCCAGTCCCCCCACTGGAGCCTTTTGCTTGCATGGAGGATTTCCTATGCATTACCGTAACCTCCTAGGCAGAGCTCGGTCATCAGTACACTCCTGGTGATGGCACGGATGTACCATGTGCTCAGCGCATGGGGGTTCACAGAAGTAAAGGTCCAGAAGAAACTTGCCGTCTGGCTGTAAACAGATCAGCTGAGCTAGGAGCACAGGGCCACGTGAGGTGTTTCATAAGTTCTGAAGTTATTTCCCATCCAGACCCAATGACCATGACCCAGTGTGGCTTGTTTTCTCCGCCAAAGATGGGCAGTGGGAAAACACCAGGGACCCAGAGGTTTGCAAATCAGTTTCTGTCTGTGCTGTGGGATTGCTCCTGACAGGTATATTCCAGAGTGTCTGTGACTCAGGCGGCTGGGGGGACTCCCCCGGTTTCCTGCTCTGCTGGGCCCCCTGATGGGAAGTGGCGCCTGCTCTTCAGTTTCCTTTCATATCAGTTTCTTTTGCACCTACCACCCTGGTACTAAAAGATGGGTCTGAAGAAGCACTAGGAACATCTGGAGCTTTGGGCTTTGCTGCTCAGACCTTTCCGAGGCTTGTGGATTAGTGGAAGAAGGGTGGGTGTCCTCAACTGGGAGACTTGGGAAACGCCCAGCAGGCCAAGTGGCAGAACCACGCCCCTCCCTGCCTGTGACTCATCACCCAAGGACAATGACACTTGGGCAGTTTATGAGCCACCAGGCCCATCCTTGGGGCCCTCCCTGAGAGGGCGGGGGTGGGGGAGGGTGCTCCTGCCTCTGTTTCCATTGGGGGATCTTTCCACCTCCGGCTCCCTGGAGGGAGATCTGTAGGCTACAAAACAGCACCAAGTAAGCGACTGAGCCTGGGGGTGAGTCTGAAGGCTGGGAGTGAAGGGGGCGAGGAGAGGACGGCAGGAGGTTTTAAAGGAGACTGAATTAGGCAGAAGCAGCACAACTCTGTTCTCATGGGAGGTGGCTCTGCCCCGCAGGGGACGCGGTCGTGTCTGGAGGTGCATTTGGTTGTCACTCCTGGGGTGGGAGTGGGGGCACACGGGCATCCTGTGGTCCGAGCCGGGGCTGCTGCTGAGCATCCTGGGGGACACGCGGTCTACCCTTCCCCGCAGAGAACCGTCTGGTCTCCGTGGTCAGCAGAGCCGAGGCTGAGAAGCCCCGGTGTGACTCAGTGGACTGGTTGAAGCTGGGGCCCAGGGGCCATTTGTCTCCAGTTGAGTCCTGTGGAGAAAAACTCATTCAATTGGAAATCGCTTCAGTGGAGAAAGCACCGTTTTCCCCTTGCGCTCTAACTAGCGGTGCTTGATGTGGCCAGTTCGCCTTTGGGGGAGTCACAAAAATGGAAACCTTTATATTTGGACTCCAGGCTCTCCTTTTTGGTCCCTTCCTCCCTTAGGAAGAATCCTCTTCAGTTTCCCCTTATCTGAACAGGAAAAGGCATGTTGTTTGTTGCCCCCTTAACACAAATGACTCTGCAGCCCCCACTGTCCCTTTTGGATGGTGACGTCTGGAGCTTTTCTCTAACGGTGACATGATGGCTGTATCCTGTATCTAGGAGGTTTTGGGGATCTGGGGTGATCAGTTAGCCCTATTGATGGGGGGCTCCCATGGTGGTGTTGACTGCTCATGCCAGTGCCCCCCTTAGTGATTGCATTTCCCACCAACAGCTGTCACTGCAGAGGTTGGCATCTTGCTGGCCAGAAGTTGCCCCTTCTGGCTTTCCCAGGGGTCTCGTGGCAGGTGGTGCACAAAGAGTGGGCAGGTCTCTGTGCTCTGGCAGGCACAGGCCTTTCCGGGTGGAATGTGAAGACCTGATGCTACTGTCATGAGAAGTCGGGTGTGGGAGGCGGTCAGGAGAGAGGCAGGTGGGGGCCTTCACGGAAACACATGGACGTGACTGTTTGGATTTGTGCATTTGTGGGAAGAACAAAGTAACCCTGAAATCTTCATTGAGGCTATATCAGAGGCGGAACAGCAACAACGGTCTCCTGCTGGGCTGGGTGATGGGGGCAGCACATCCGGAGGTGGTGCCAGGCCCAGTCTTCGTGAACGAGGACTTCCTGGAAGCCGAGACCTGAGCCGTGTGCTGGCACCAAGGGTCCCTTCCCCCTTCCACGGGCATCGTCTGTGATGCTTCAAGACAGCCGTCAAAGGAAATTCCAGTTGCGGTCGCTGGACAGTGTAGGCTGCAGTGTGGGGGTTTGTGTGGGTGTCTGCAGCATGGCTGGGCTGCAGGTCTGGGACGTCCAGCGGGACCTCAGCTTGGAAAATGAGTGCTGACATGGCAGCTGAGAACCAAAGCCCCTTTGGACCACGTGGTCAAAGCCCCCTAATCAGAAGAGAACCAAGAGTCTCGGCTGATGTCCTGGGAGACCAGCTGTGGTGGGCTAGGGGCAGGGGGAGGGGGAGGCATCAGGAAAACTCTGAAAATTCTGTGGAATGTTTTGCTTTCACTCACCTAGATTTAGAGGAATCCTCTGGCAAAATGAAACTGAAATCTCCCTTCCCCCTGCCAGTGTCCTGGTGACGCAGGCTATGGACGTGCCCTTGACTGCCAACTTTGTCAGCTGCCCACCCTGCATGATGCATTTTGGGGGTCAGTTCTGTTGGGGTGTCATTTGCATACAGTAAAATTCACCAATTTTAAGTGCACAATTTGATGTGTTCAGACAAATGTACAATCATATATCCACTGCACTGTGATAAAACCTCTCCATCACCCCCGAAAGATCCCTCATGCCCTTTGCAATTAATCCCTTCCCTTTCCCCCTGGGCTTCCCGGAGACCACTTCTCTGCATTCTATGTCTATGCTTTTGCCTTTTCTATAATTGTATGTAATGGAATCACATGGTATGTACTTTTTGTGTCTGGCTTTTAAAGCTAAATAGAATGTTTTTAAGATTCATCCAAACTGTTGTATCTGGAGTTCGTTCCTTTTATTGTGTGTTGGATTTCATTGTGTGAATGCACCACGATTGGTTTTTCCATTTACCCGTTGATGAACATTTGGGTTGCTTCCAATTTTTGGTGATCATGAATAAAGCATTCATTTATAGTTGTTAATGTGATATATATATTTTTTCTCCTAAGTATGTACCTAAGAGCAGAATTGCTGGTTCATATAGTAGCTTTATGTTTATCTTTTTAATAAAGTACCAAAACATTTTCCAAAGTGGCTGTATGATTTTGTGTTCTCATGATCTGTGTGTGATTTCCCGTTGCTCCACATCCTCACCAAGACTTGGTGTTATCAGTCTTTTAAATTTTAACCGTTCTAGTGACCGGGTAGGTATCTCATTGTGATTTTAATTTGTATTTCCCTAGTGACCTATGATGCTTTTTGTGCTTATTTGCTGTTTGTGTATCTTCTTTGAATGAAGTATCTGTTCAGATCATCTATACATTTTAAAAAATTGGATTGTTTTCTTATTATCAAGTTGCAATAGTTCTTTAAATATTCTGGATACAAGTCCTTTGTCAGATATATGTTTTGAAAATATTTTCTGTGCATTACATTTTCATTTTTCTTCACCATGTCATTTGAAGAACAGAATTTAAAAAATTTTGATGAAGTCCAATTTTCATTTTTCTTCTCTCACACTTCGCACTTTTTTTTGTGTCCCATTTAAGAAATCTTTGCCTAACCCCAGTCATTTTAATTTTCTCCTATGTTTTCTTGTAGAAATGTTGTGGTTTGTCTCTTATTTATGTCTTAGACCTATTTCAAGTTAAGTTTTGTACATGATACAAGGTAACAGTCATGTTTCATTTTTTCCTCTGTGGTGCCCAACTGTTCTAGTGCCATTGATTGAAAAGGTTATTTTTTTCCCTATTGACTAGCCTTGGCACCGTCGTTGAAAATCAATTGCCCATGTATGTGTGGGTCTATTTCTAGACTATTCTGTTCTGATTTTACTATAAAACATAAGATTATCAAATCATATATTTATCTGAGATGTTAATTAAGATATTTCCATCCCCTCTGAGGACTGTAGACTTTTTCTTGGTGCAGGTTTTTAGTGTCCTTTGATCAAAAGCGTTAAATGAACATGATTTAAATATTGTCACTTATGGAGACCAGTGTTTGAAATTTGTCTAAACTCTTTTGAGAATAAGACGTAACAATCTGAAATCTAAATCTTACACATCTCCCAGGTCAATGAGTATCCAGGAAAACTTCTGACGGACGCATTTAAGTGCTGGTTTCAAATACCGGTCTCCATGTCACTGTACCTTAGCACCATTTCCCAATTTCCACGAAGATCTTTAAATCCTCTTTGGCTGACCGAATGTCAGGCATGAACCTACCTTTTGATTTCTGCTCCTTTCCATAGTAAATACCATGGACAGTTCCTCTGGTGCCAGCTATTTTCTTGTTCCACAATGCGTACATCCCCCCACTGCCACCCCCATGTACTGGGACGCACACAGGGCAGTGTATGAGAGCCAGCCGGGTGGGGCTAGTAGGAAGAGCTAAAGGTGGTCAGACTAGGAGAGATTGCTATGGTTTGGGAGGGGGGCAAGAAGGGACCTTGGGGGGGTGGTTCAGAGTGGCGGAGAGGAGGAAGGATTTGCAGGTAAATGTAATGAGGCAGGAAGGGGTGAAAGAGCGGGAGACAGCAAGCAGTGGTCTCAGGGACCGTGAGTGGGCCGGGTGGGGAAGAGGGTTGACAGAGAGAGGTGGTGGAAATGGGGTTGGTGGGGCAGCATGGAGCCTGATTATGGAGGGCTCGGGAAATTCTGTGGGTGGCAGAGAGCCATGGGAGTCTAAGCAACCCTGTGAGGCGGGGCAAGTGGCATCAATCCTTCCATTTTATAACCGCAGGAGCAGTGCTCTGAGAAGTCAGGCAGCCCATGGCGCCCGAGACAGGACTCGCAGACAGCCTCCCAACACAGGTCTCTGATCCATGCCGGAACTGGGGGGATGTGAGGCCTTGTAGTCTGCCTTCTTCATTGAACAGAGGGAAACTGAGGCTCACATGGGAAAGGAAGAGGCTTTAGATGATCTGTGAGCTGCTCTCCACTCAAGAGCAGACTTCCACTTTGTGTGATTATTTATGATCTAAAGCAAAACTGTCCAAGAGGAATATAAGGATAGTCATACACGGAGGTTTAAGTTTTCTAGTAGCCATGTTAAAAAGGTAAAAACAGGTGTATTAATTGTTGTAATATATTTTATTTAACCCAATACATCTAAAATAGTATCATTTCAACATGGGATCAACGTAATACTCATTAATGACACACTCTACAATCGTTTTTGGTACCAAGTCTTTGAAACCTGGGATCTATTTTACACTGCAGCACATGTCAGTTTGGACCAGCCACCCTTCCCGGGCTCGGGAGCCACGTGTCGCTGATGACTGCTGTTGTGGAGTCAGGCTGACATTCTTGCCGAAGGCCAAAGAGCCCTGAAGGGAAAACATTCTGCCATCTTCCCTCGGTTTGCTCACCAGCTGGGGAGCGAAAAGCAGGAACCACTAAAAGACGATGAACCCTGTGGGGGAGAGGAGCCCAGGGTCAAGAAGATACTGAAGCAGTTTTTATTTTTAAGCAGTAAATGAAAGAGAGGGTTGGGCCGGGGAACAGGTGAAAATGGGGAGAACGCATGGAAATTTTTAAAAATATCCGAGGAGAGAAATGAAGCAGCAAGACTGTTGGCGGGGGTGGGGGTGCTGGGCTGGGGGCTGAGGGACGGGGCCGCCACCGGCGGGGCGTCTCCTGCCGTGTGTCCCCAGCCCGGTGCCCTCATCGCCGGCTCGGAGGATGACACGGGGGAAGGGCCAGGCCGCAGCGCCGCCCCCCTTTCCCCGCTCCCCCCGGGGACAGCAGGACCCCCGCACAGCCCCGCGGGAAGAGGGCCGCGCTGTCTCACACAGGCACGGTCATGTGACTACCGCCGGCCAATGACAGGCGGGGGAAGTGATGTCACGCTCGGGCGGAAGCTGAGGCGCTGGCGCCTGCGCCTCCCCGCGCTTTCCGACCACGTGCGCCGGAGCGTGGACGGTGGCAGCTTCGGTGGCCGGGCGTGTCGGGAGGATGACGTGAAGCGGAACCCTGCAGACCCTGATGCAGGTGAGCGTGGCAGGAATAGATCGTCCTTGTTTCAGATACTTTTGGGGGATTGTTTGTGACCACAGAATAGTCCGGCCAAGCCTGCCTGACACATCTGTTTTGAAAAACAGCAGCAAAAATAGCTGAAAAAACAATGCAACAATGTGTGTGTGTGTGTGTGGGGGGGGCAGCAAAAAAAAGCACTTATATGCCTACATCCTAAAACCAGACTCTCATTTTTGCATTCCCATTTAGTCTTTATCATATGCATGGAAACACATACATACTCTCATATTGTATTTTGCTTTTGTATATGAAATATGTATTTTGTGTATGTATATATAATACAATATGGCATTGTCCAGGACTTCCCACCCTTTTGTGTTTCAAAGACCAGTAGGAAAAGAGAAAAACTTGGACAGGGGGATGATACTTTAACTTTGTAATAAGGCGATTAAAAAAAAAAACTACCATAGAATAGCTTCGTAATTCATAAAAGAAAGGGTATTTTAGCTTCCCAAATTATGAAGAATACCTCAGACTGGCCTTTGTCCCGGAACCACCATTGGAAACCCATGGTAAGGACATAGGGTTGGAATCAGTCGCAAGATGAAATATGAAAGTGACAGCACCTTCTTCATTAAACCATTTGTTTATGCTCTCATCTGGTGGAGTTTAATCCCATCCCATTTCTGAGTTGAAGTTGCTTATATCTTATTTTTTTAGTTGTGGTGAAATATACATAAACTAAAATTTGTCATTTTTAGGTGTGCAATACAGTGGCATTAATTACACTCACAATATTGTGCAACAATCACCACTGTCTGTGTTTAAAATATTTTATCACTCCAGACACTCTGTATCTATTAAGGAATACCCCCCAGGCTTCGCTCCCCGAGCCCCTGGTAACCTCTAATCAACTTCCTATGTCTATGATTTTGCTTATTGTAGATATTTTATATACTTGGAATCATAAAATATTTGTCCTTTTGTGTCTGGCTTCTTTCACTTAGCATAATACTTTCAAAGTTCATTCATGTCCAGGACTTCATTCCTTTTTACGCTAATATTCTGTTGTACGATTAGACTACATTTTGTTTCTCCGTTCATTTGTTGATGGACACTTGATTTGTTCCCACGTTTTGGAAATGCAACTAATGCTGCTATGAACAACAGTGTACAAGTATCTGTTTGCGTCCCTCTTCAATTATTCTGGGTGTATACCTAAGAGTGGGGTTTCCAGGTCATATGGTAATTCTGTGTTTACCTTTTTGAGGAACCTAAGTGGCAGTTTTTTTCAGCTTTGACCCATCACAGTTTGGACAGGCGGGAAAGGAGACTGTACACTTGGGGCACGTCCCTCTGTCACCCTCTCCTGGAAGTGAGGTGGGGGGCTGGCTGAGGTATCAGCAATTCCCCCATGTCCTTTTCTTCCCCTCAGAGGATCAGGCACATGCTGGTCTCCCAAATTCTCCTCCATCTTGCTTTCTTTCCCCCTCCCTCAGCTCCATTCTTTCTCAATGCATGCTTGTAAACTCTTCCTTGATTTCTTTCACATAGTTCCCATTTACCTCAAGAAAATTAGCTTTCTGTTTTTCATTCCACTAATGAATAGAAACACTTCACATAATCCTTTGTCAGGCAGATGAGCTAGGAGTGGCAGCGATGGCACGAAAGCTAAGGAAAGCCATAGCGTTGATTGAGACCCTAGAGATAAGAACTGATCAATGACAACACAGGGACACGCCTTCTTTTTTTTTTATTAGAGAAGTTGTGGGTTCACAGAGCATTCTTGCAGTAAATACAGGATTCTCATATAACCCCATTCTGAGATCTGAACCCATCCTGGTCTGAGAAAATCTGACTGGGTGTGCTGGTTTGGATGTATTATGTTCCCCCAAAAGCCATTATCTTTGATGCAGTCTTGTGTGGGCCGGAAATGCATTTCTGTTGATTGGGTTGGAGGCTTTTGATTGGATGTTTTCATGGAGAAGTGATCATTCAACTGTGGGCAAGATCTTTCATTGGATGATTTCCATGGAGGTGTGGCCCCGCCCACTAAGCATGGGCCTTGTTTAGTTTACTGGAGCCCTATATAAGCACAGACTGAAGGATCGAACTTGCTACAGCCAAGAAGGACACTCTGAAGAATGCACAGGAGCTGAGAGAGGAGCTGCAGATGAGAGACAGTTTGAAGATAGCCATTGAAAGCAGACTCTTTCTCCGGAGAAGCTAAGAGAGGACAAACATCCCAAGAGCAACTGAGAGTGACATTTTTGAGGAACTGCAGCCTAGACAGGAAGGTCCTGGGAGAAAGCCATTTTGAAACCAGAACTTGGTGCAGATGCCAGCCATGTGCCTTCCCAACTAACAGAGGTTTTCTGGACACCATTGGCCATCCTCCAGTGAAGGTACCTGATTGTTGATGCCTTACCTTGGACACTTTATGGCCTTAAGACTGTAACTGTGTAACCCAATAAACCCCCTTTATAAAAGCCAATCGGAAGACTGTTGCTGCAAAGGAGAGGCTAGGCCTCCCTATGATTGTGCCTAAGAGCCTCCTACTGAATGCCTCTTTGTTGCTCAGATGTGGCTCTCTCTCTCTACCTAAGCCAACTTGGCAGGTGAAATCACTGTCCTCCCCACTGTGTGGGATCAGACACCCAGGGGAGTGAATCTCCCTGGCAATGTGGAAT
>PVKY010006516.1:0-15901 GCA_004027775.1 Bradypus variegatus
AATCAACACAGAGAATTAGCTTCCTTCCTTCACATCAGTCTTACAAGGTAGATACTGTTCTTTCCATGAGAAAATTGAAGCTCAGAGAGGTTAAGTAACTTTTCTAAAGTCATTCAACAAGTAGGTGGTAGAGCCAAGCAGCCTCTATATAGCCATGCATAAGTGGTGTCTGGGTGTTCTTATACCTTAAGGTATTTGGAAAATTTTAGAACTGTATCCCACGTTAACCCAAAAAGTCACCAATAACAATCTGACCTTACAAAATCTGATATTAGAATACAAAGATGGACCCTTTGGAGAACTGCATATTGCATCTCAGAAACCTTGGGCTGAGTATCACTTCTCTAGATGTTGGGTCACAAGTCTGTGTCCACGTTTGGCCAAGTTTGAATGACTGGTGTATCTTCCTTTGGGTTGCCTGTAAACTAAGCCTTTCTCTACTTTGCCTCTCCCATTTCTATGGCAAGTAACTATTCTTTCCTTCTCCCCTTTGAGATTCAAAAGTGTCCGTTATAACCCACGGTTTCCCTTGGTCACATATAGGGTGAAGAGATTATGTCCCAGAATTCCCAGGAGAGCACAGCAGATGAGAGTGAGGATGATACATCATCCCAGGTTTCCAAGAACAAAGATAAGGAGGTATATCCACAAAAGGCACCAGATGTGGTCACGATGGTTACATTTTGTTAATTATTCGAGTTGATGGAAAGTGCAGTACTTTCCCTGCTTGTGTTTATAATCATCTCTATTCCCTCCAGAAAAGCTTCTGTGCTTATATAAATTCTGTGGGACATAGAAAAAGCAACCACACAATCTTTTAATCACTCTTGAGTATCCCAAGTTGTGACATACATTATAGAGTTAAAAATTCCCTTCCATTTAGTCTCCTGTTTTCCCTGAATTCATTTCTGAAACCACTTTAGAGAGGGGAAAAAAGACATCAAAAGTTAAACCATTTGAACTTCTTGGAACATATAAAAATAGAAATGCTTTCACCAAAGCACAGAGTCAAAAGCTGCCACCAGTGAGGAATATAATAAGAGTTGGGGGTCCTTGTTCTTTTATGGGATATAGATTCTTTGGAGAATTTCAAGAAAGTTAAAGAAAAATATTTGTACTTTAAAATTTTGCTACAATTTAGGCGGGTTATGGATACTAAGAAGCTGAGATTTCAGAATCCCTGCTGTGGAGCCTTTCTGTAATGTGATTTGAGGGTGACGTAGAAATATCAGTTAGTAAGAAAAATCCTTTTGTTACATGTCCTCTTTTTATTTGTATAGTATACCTCCACCTTGTTCCCATAAGTATTTAAGTTGGACAATACACTTAGTTTGGTACTTTCTCCTAAGCAAACCTCCCAGTTTAGAGTTTCAGACCAGATTGAATTTTATGCTGGATTCCTGTTAAGATATACTGCCATTTTAAATTTAACAAACATTTGATTCTATATTGAATGCCTATTTTGTTCCTGTGTCACACATATGCAGTAGACCCAGAGGGCCATTGCTTATTTAAAAATCATACAAATTAAGTTCAGTTATAGAATGGCATTGTAAGTCAATATCAAAACAACACAAACAGTGTACTCTTTTATAAACAATGGATATAGTTAATAGTACAGTTATAAAAATGTTCTTTCATGAATTGTGATAAAGGTACCCACTCATGCAAAGTGTTAATAATAAGATGGTATGTAGAAACTATTTTCTACATGTTTTTCTGTAAACCTACAATTTCTCTAATGGAAAAAATATATAGTCAGAAAAAAATGAGAAAGAACTCAAGCTGGTACAATACAAAAAAATCAAATAAATATAAAAGTAGGCATTATTGGAGGAATTGGGGGACCAAAAGAAGGTATAAGACTTACAAAGACCAAAAAGCGAAATGGCAGAAGAAAGTCCTGCATTGGCAGTAGTTACTGTGAATGTGAATGGATTAAACGCTCCAGTCAAACAGCAGAGATTGGCACAAGGGATAAAGAAGAATAACCCAACTATATGCTGTTTGCAAGAAACTCACCTTACAAGTAGACTCAAAGATAAAAGTAGACTGAAAGTGAAGGATGGAAAAAAATACACAATGCAGATAGTATGTAAAAGAGAGCTGGTGTAGATATACTAATGTCAGATATTTTAGGTTGTATATGTGTTACTAGAATTTTTTTTAAAAAGCTGCTCTTCGTGGACTTGGCTTAGAGGTCATGATGTCAAGAAGAACGGGGAGCCTCTGATTCATTTTAAAAATGAGTTGTTTAAAACCTATCATTGGTAATTACTATGGTTGTATATCCTTTGGAAGCAGAATCACAATTCATGGGATCACCCAGAGCAAGATCCAGAATATTGAATTTAGTTATTCTTTGCCCTTAGGATGGTGAGGAAGATGAAGAAAGTGATGGAGAAAAGGAGCAAGACAGTGATGAGGGTGATGACGACTCTGATTAGACCTTAGAAAGACCTTTGACGCCACCTCCACCACTCTGCCAACGTCTTACCATTTATGCTTTAAAATCTGCTATCTGCCTTTCTGACCGGAAGCATCCTATTTTATTTTTAAAGAGAGGGTTTTATTGAATCAACTTAATTGTGGATTTCATGGATTGTCTAACAACCATCAAAGACCCTGGCTAAAGATTCTACTGTAGGATTACTTATCTGCTTGGGTGAACATGGCAGCACTATGCTGCAGAGTAGAAACTGTTTGGCTGAGTCTGTGACATATGATTCTAGGCTTTGGGAGCTAGTTTCAAAACTATTTGAATTATTCTAGAATTTAAGCTTGTACCAGTTTTACAAATAAATTCCCTTTTATGTTCTGCCTCAGCTATCTCATTCCTCCTACTGTATTTCTTTCATTATTCAAGGATTAGATGGAATTGAATTTGGAGTTATGCATGGAAATAATGGGGACAGTTGCTAACATGTCAATTCTACCTATTAAAATCATGTTTGCTTTTGTTAGGACTATTTTTATTTGAGATAAGCTCTTTGAGATCTTTCTGAAGGAGTGACTTGAATTTCTTGTCAGTGCCCAAAGGAAGCAACAAGGAATATTTGTTTGGGTTGCTTTTTTTTTTTTTTTATTGTCGTTGTGTTAGTATTAGGGAAAAAAGGCAGCATCAAACTCATATTGACTTTGTGTTTATATAAGGTGTATTTCAACATTATTCTATGAGTTATACCCATAATCTAGTTATTAGAGTACTAAAAAATTAATTGTAGTTTATTAGAAATAGAACATTTAGGAGTGTACTTTAGTTAAAATGGGAAATTCTGTCTTCTGCCAGAAAGCCCAGTTTCAGTGCTGCTACCAAGTTCTTTCTTGCCAGTCTGTGAATATGGTTTAGTATGTGTTAATACATATACCCACTCTTGTACTTTGTAGTGTTATTAGGGTATAGCTGGCTATGTTGGTTCAGTTTTGAGTTTCTTTTGGTTTGGGTGAAGGGAAGATATTTGGGTTTTTTTTGGTTTGTTTTTAAAATTAATCCTTGACTCGCATATAGATTTTTGATCTCTTTATCCTCTGGTACTTAGAAATCCATATATCCCCTTCCCTCATATCCTCCCCTATCCGCCCCCCCTCCAATGATTGTGGTCTTAGGCATTTAAGTAAAGTCACACTAGGTTCATTGGTTTATATGGTTTATTTAATGGCTCTTTATCACATGTACATGTCAAATGCTAGTTTGACTCTCTTTTAAATGGTTATTCAACTTTACAGTGGAAATGTTCTTCCTTGCTTTGTGTCACTGGCCCTGTTTTGGAGGGGAAGGAAAGGAAGGGGCTCCTGAATTGTCATTGTTTGACAGAAAAGCAAGATGGTTGGGGTGATGTCACAGTTTCGTTCACATGAACATTTTTCTGTAACCTTCGGGTATATACCAAAGGACATGCTATCAGGAACTAGGAATCAGACAGAGACCTTTTACTTGGAGTGTTGCAAGGCAAAGGTGCATTTCTTGTACGCTGCATATAGCAAGAGGATTGAGCGCAGCATTTGTTTGCACATAGTCACTGTCATCTGAATGTGAGGCTCCTTAAGTCCAGTGGGCCATTGGTGCTCCCGGCTAATGATTTTGCAAAAGGCTGACTTGTCTGAAACTCTGAAGGTCCCAGTCCACTTTGGTGGCTGAGCCGTGATAATCCTGCCAAAGACAGAATCCACTCCATTGAGGCGGACAGGCTGGGGTTTCCTTACCAGTCCTTTCTTGTTGTTCATAGTTCGGAGCTCTGACGTGTGGCAGGGTAACTTGGGACTCACCCCAGTTTCCAGGAATGGGCTGTCTAGGACTAGAGTGACCTCTTGAAAGCACAGCTGCACTTCAAGGTCAGAAGGGGTATGTGGGAAGCAGGGGGAGGCCCTAAAGGGGTGCTTGGAAGAAGGTGTAGGTGTTGTGTGTCGCAGCCATTGGAAACTCTCATCCAGTGGGGTCCATGGTGACCAGAGCTGGTATCCCGCCATTGACAGTCCTAAAGAAGAAGAATCAAACAATGGGATTTCCCTGGCATGCTTTTGGTGAGGGCATGATCACTCAAATTCACACCTTTGTTTCATTAGAGATGCTATTTATGCTAAAAGTTTATTAAACCTTATTATAAGCCTCTGAAGGTAGGTTTTAACCCATTTTACAGATAAGGAAATGGGTTTGTCTGAAATGGAATATCCCAGTCCACCCATTAGAGCTATGCTGTGTTGTTAACCACTGAAGACAGAATATATACTCCTCTGAGGTGGCAGGGGTTGCTGGGATTTCATGATGAAAACGTATTATTTGTGGTTAGAAGCTCAGAAGGGCTATGCTTTACCAAATATTTATTACTCTAAATCCCATATACTTTTCTTTATATACCAGTGGTTCTCAAAGTATGATCCCTGGACTAGCAGCTTCATTAGCATCTGGGAACTTGTTAGAAATGCAAATATTTGTAACCCACCGCAGACCTTCCAAATCAGAATCTTTGGGGGTAGAGTCCAACAATCTGCATTTAATCTAGCCTTCCAGGGGATTCTTATACACTGTATAGTTTGAGAATATCTTATGTTGTCCCTTTTTAAGGGATTGTAACTTTCAATGTTCTTAATTATGGAAATAGTTTCTACTTGACCCTAAAAGCCTCATTTTCTGACCCAAGGTAGTAACTCTCTTTCAGAGCCTTGGACTACCTATGTACCACCCTCAGGAAAATTATACCAGGGTGGGAGGGAAAAAACATTTCCAAAGGCCAGTCTTTTAAATTGTTTTTTTCTATCTTCTAGGTGTTTTTCTTTTTTTGTTTGTTGGTTGGTTTTATTTATGGGAGACCCACGATGTCTTTAAGACTTCGATTTTATTTTTCCTTTGAAGATAACCTTTCAGAGGCTTGAAGGATATTGCTAATGTAGAATTTATCCAAATAGAATTTGGTTTATCTGTCATTATATTTCAAAATTGCTAGTATACAAAGCATTTTTTCTGAATTCAGTAGAAGCTAACATGCTTTCAGCACCTACCTATTATGTTAAGGGACATAGCAGATCCCTTTCCAGCCAAATGTATTGCTCTGCCCCTTCTCTCTCTCCCATAGAAGGTAACAGTGGCAGGTCTGATCCCATCCTATCCAGTAACTGCCCCAGAAATGCTGTGAAAAGTTGATAACCTCCACCATAGTTTGTGAGAGCTTAGAGTTGATTTTCAAAAAACACCATTGGTGACACTTCAAACTAGAAGCCTTCCCCTGACAATTTTTAGTATAATAGAGGTTTGTGAATTTTCTCCAACTACTTTGTTTCTCATCATCTGTGCAGGCACCTCACATGTTCATATATCTGGGCTGCCTTAGGATGAGAAATGCCTGACATCCAAGGGACAGTTATCTATTCCAAAAAGACTGAAAGGTTTCTCATACTTGATATCATGACCCTAAGAGCTTATATCCAAGATCAGGGCTTCTCTGGTACACCACCATGGATTGTGGGGGGAAGGGGGGCGGTCTTAACTCTTCCAGCATATGACCAAAAAGAATATTTAATTCCAGGCTCCTTTTCCCAACTCATCACCTGTGAAGAAATAGGGCAATAATAGGTGAAAGGCCTTATCAAAGGTCCAGCCAGCACACATATCCGGCAGAACTGTCGGGAAATGAAAGGGATCCTGACTCCAGGGTCTTTCCACAAGTTCACACAAGGTTTAAATAAAGATGTCATCCACTGCAGGAGGGGTTGAACCTAGGAAGTCTTTTCAAGCTGCTCTAATAGCTTCGAGATAGGGACGCCTCATTCTGGCCAAACAGGCTCCCCCTTCACACCGCTCCTCCCTTTCCACGAATTCCCGTCCCTTGACTTCCCCACCTGTGAAAGGTAGACAGCGCCGAAGTGCAGCTGAAGACCTCCTAAACTGTGAACGGAGGTCCGGAGAGGCCGGAGCTGCCGGGAGTGGGGGAGGTTCCCCCTCCCAGCCGGGAAAAGGGACTTGTCCCTCGGGGATCCCTACCCGGGGCGGTGGCCAGACGGCTCTGGCCGAGGCGGAGGTGGCCGTGGGAGCCCGGGCCCGGTCCCACCATCCGGGCCGGGGGCTCACCTGAACTCCACGGGCCGCACGCTCCAGAGTGGCGGCCGCTCTTCCCGGGCCGCATCTTTTCTCCACCGGGCACCTGGCAACCGCCTTTGTGACCCAGATCTCGGGGTAGCCCCGAGCCGCTGCGAGGGTGGGGGGGGGGTGGGGGTGGGCTCGAGGACCCCCCGCTGACGGGCTTCGGGGCTGGCCTCCCCACCCCCTCCTCCCGGGAACGTCTGGTCGGGGACTCAGCCTTCAGGAGAGCGGGTTCGAATCTCGTCCTCCCGCTCCCCCTTCTCCCTACCACCCCTCCCTACCTGTGTGCCTTAGATCAAATCTCAATCTCAGTATCCATTCCAACACATGGAACAGAAGACTGGCACGCCCACTTCAAATTCCGTGGTCAGGAACCTGATTAAAGTCCCGGGACCTGGAGTAAACACTACACCCTGCTCAGTGGATGCTCAGCCAAGTTACTCAGGCTCGGAAGGTTTTGTTGCTGTATTGGAAAGATCTCGGTGCAAGTAGACAGAACTTAAACGCCTGGGCCGTCAAGAGCAAGAAGAAAAATACACACATCTTACCTTTATTTCCTGACCCAAAACTCTGCCTTCTATTAAATCTCAAAAAGGACGGTCCTGCCCCATCCTTAAAAGGTTGAAAAACTGACACCTTCACCATAGTGAAAGAATGATTTGACAACCTATTAAGCATCATTTCAAACAATTATCCTGGTTCACCGAAGGAAGAAAGGATGTCTAACCAGTTCACCTTCGTAGCCCCAGTGCCTGGCAGTGTGCAATATTTGTGGGAGGAATTAAGTAATGACTTACCGGCTCTTCCATTATACACCCAGAAATGCTTTGTACTCTGCAGGCTGTAGAACACAGTGAAAATAAGGTCCGTCTCCTTTTGTCTCGCTCTTTGAGTGAAGCTGAAGGGGAGAGACTGGGAGTCCAGGGATGGAGTCTGGCTCAGATCCTGACCTGGAAGACCGGATAGTCTTGAGGAGCTTATGAAGAATTGTCAGATGCTCACTGTGCATGTATGCGTGCCCTGCAGAAGGAGAGGTAAGTGGAAAGAAGTTAAGAGGGGAAATCAGAAAATGGAAAAAGGGAAGCAGAATGATGAGAGTTGGAAGAGATACAAATGATTTTTTAATTACAAAACTTTTGTACCCAGTAAGTTTATTTTTATTTTCTCCTTGAATAAAAGAGATACCTATTATTTAAAAAGCAAGCAATACAGGAGTTTTTATTGCATAGGTTTTTGTTTGTTTGTTTGTTTTTTAGTGAGTCTCCAAAACAACATTGTATGATTAGAAATTGTTGGATAGCTATAGGTATATTTAATTTTCTTCTTTCTGCATAAGAAGAAAATGTAAATTCATCTTGAGTACATGGCTACTTAGGAACCAGGTGCTGTTCTTTTTACTTAGCCTTACTTGCATAATCCTCCCAACAATCCTAACCCACGATGTTTTATCTTAATGCACTTGAAGGAAGCGAAGTTCAGAGGGGTGAAATCACTCATGTCTAGTAGATTTGGGATTTGATTTGGGATTTGAAACCAAGATGGTCTTCCTTTAAAGGAAAAGAAGGTGTGACTTCTCTGAGGCACGTGAGCCTACTTCAATAGCATCTGTTATAAAGCAGGGCCTCAAATGGAAGGGAGTCTTTGAAGATGCCTAGGGCTCCATAGTTGTCAATATCAATTACTTATTTTAGAAATGATTTATGTGACTACATAGGAGAGCTTGAACGGATGTTAACCTGTTTCTAGTGTGGTACAGTGAAAAGGTAATGGTTGTTGTAAACATAAAATGAGGGATGAAGACACGCATAATTTGAACAGTTAAAAGATATTGATATGTAAACTATTATTCCCAAGAAAATTCTCAAACTGCTCAATTTATGAGATAAAGGTGGCAAAATCACCCAAGGAAGCATCTCTCCTTCCCAGTTTGTGATATAGCAGGAGAGGCACAGAGCACCTCAGAAGGAAGAGAGGAAAGGTGAAGAATGTGGAGAAAATAAGGCACAAAAAGAGGATGTTGAAGATGGGGACAATCTCCTTGTATTCCAAGAGAAGAATAAAGAAGAGGGAGAGGTATGGACAAAAGAGACTGAAGGAAATACCGAGGAGGGAGCAGAAGGGGAAACAGAGGAAGAAGAAGGGGAAAAGCAGAAGAGCCAGGAGAGGAAAGAGAGGATTCTTAGGCCTTTTCATGCTTTATTTCTTCAAGTTTTCCAGAAGACACAAGCTGTGAAGCAACATCTCAACCACCTTCCAACAAACCAAACTTAACAACATGTTTTGACCCAAAGTTAGCACACCTCTCTCTCTCTGAAGAATTATACTACTTGATTGGTTAGATGTATCTGGATATATCTACTTAATCATGTCAACATGAAATTAAATGTGAAGACAGTATGTGCAAATTTCATGTCCCTAAAATTTTGGCCTTTGCTTATAATTACTATTTTTGCCCTGCATAAATAGACCTTCTTACTAATACCCTGAAAATAAGATTTCAAGGTATGGAATCTCTCTTCATGAAATAACAAAACTGTTTCCTCTCCATGTGCCTTATCGTACTGGTCATGAATTTAACTTTGGAAATGAATGTGCTCTCCAGAAAACAATCATATAAAGATTAATAGCAAGAGACAGAGAGAGAGAGGACAGGAAAGAGAGAGAGAAAGTTAATGGAGTCTGGTATCAGCCAGTAAAGACCCATCATTTGGTTGGCTGTGTAACCTTGAGCTTCAGTTTTCTCATCTCTAAAATGGTGATAACATAACCTCTTCCTGACTTCTCCCCACAGGTTTGTGAGGATCCAGTAAGGTGATATCTACAAAATTGTCTTTATAGATTGTAAAATCTTCTACTCAAGTAAAGGGCTGTTAGTCATGGTTTCTTGTCAGGCACTGCTAGAAGTAATCTGACACTTCAGTGATTTTTTTATAAAGGCTTTTAGAGCACAAATCAGACTGTAAATATTTCTAGAAACAAAAATAGTTATTTGTATTTCTACTACTTTAACAAATCAGATATTGACATTTTTGGTTTATCTTTCTTGTCCTCAAGCAGCAATTAAAGAAAATTTTGTTTTCTCCTTCAATTTATCATGTTTTCACATTGCCATACTCTCCATAATTAGCATTTAAGTGGCTGCATAGTGTTGTCTTTAGTGGCTATAACTTTGTTGAGCCATCCCCCAATTTTTGGAGATTGTTTTGTTTTGATAATTCTACCAAGAGCACCTTTGTGCTTAAACAGGTTTTGTTTTTTTCCTTTTCAATGATTTTCTTAACGATATGTCAAATGGTTTGAAATTTTGTACAGCTCTTGCTATCAGTTATCAAATTTCCTTCTGAAAGGACTGTGTGATCAGCCATTTATGATCCTACCAATTTCACCACACCTCTCCATCACTGATTATTAACTTTAAAAAACACGTTTTGTTCATTTGATATACGCAAGGTGGGATGTCATGTGGCGTTATACAAATCATTTTTAAAATGACTTGTATTTGGTGTGCTTTAAACTGCTGTGCCCACCGCCTTGCTGACACATATTGGGCCACCTTAGTATGGAGTAGATGAGGTAGGAGGTGACACGAGCCCACGCGCCTTCCAACGACCATAACGGCTGGTGTCCGAGTGGCTCGCACGCGTTCGTATTCCACTCTCCCGGCCTGAGTTGCGGCATCTGTTCGCTGGAGCGTGGGAGAAGAGCGAAAACGCAGCGGAGGAGGACATGACACTGCGCAGACGCACCACAATGGTCGTGGAGTACGTGGGAGTCAAGGGATGGGTGTGGGCTGGCGGCGCAGGCGCACTGGCGGTCTGCAGGGACGGGGCGCCTGCGCAGTCATTCCCCGTTAAGTGGCCGCCATGGCGGGACAGGAGGATCCGGTGCAGCGCGAAATTCACCAGGATTGGGCAAACCGGGAGTACATTGAGGTCATCACCAGCAGTATCAAGAAAATCGCAGACTTTCTCAACTCGTTCGGTCAGTGGGCGAGCCGGGGGAGAAGGGAGGCCTCCGAGGCGATTTGGCGGGGGCGCTGAGGAGAAGCTTTACGAGGGCTCTCCGGGTGCTCTCCGCTCTGGCTGTTTTTCGCTTGCTCCTTCAGGCCCCACTTTCCTCCTCCCGCCCTGATCTCTAGGCTCCTCTGGACAGTCTCGGTGGGGTGATCCTGTCCCAGGCTGAGCTCAGCGGCCTCACTGGATCCACGACCAACTCCTTCCTTTTTCCCAGACAGGTGTCTCAGGCAGCCTTATCCATTCTCTGCGTCCTTTCTTCTACCTCCTTTCTTCTACCTCCTTTGTGTCCCCGCTTCCATTCCAGTTCCCACTTTGCACTCCGAGTGCGCCTTCCAGACTCAGACTTGACCGTGTCACTCTCTTGCTTAATGATGATTGCCATGTCATTCAGGGTCAAGACGGAACCCCTTTGCACCCTGTGTGTTGTTTCCACATTTCCTTTAGTCGCCCCTACAGCCACTCTTCTGTCGGTTCCTTCCTTCCTGTCTCCCGTGGATTTGCTGAAAGTGGTAGGAATTGAGGTGAGAGAGTTAGGTCAAGTCCCGATCGTTGTAGGGCCATGGAAATCTTCTCTGTGTTGCTTCTGTATAGCATATAGCATAAAGTAGGTGGTTTGTCTGCTTCTGGCCCGTGCGTTAGAGCTAAGACAGGTCAGGTGACATGAGCATAGAGATAACTTTGCCAAAATGTTCCCTAGGTATGTCCTGCTTGTGACAGTCGTAAAGATTTTCTGCACTTTTCCATACCCTTCTTGAGAGCAAGCCTGTAACAGAATCCTACTCCATGTTCTCTAAGGGTTTCTTTAAGAGAATTTAATTCCCAGTAGACTTTTTAAAATGTAATTGCAAGGTGTGGGGGTGACATCTAGTTTTCTTTCTCCAGCTAATATTCTTTGGTTCCATTAATTCAGTATTAAACAATTAAGATTAAATAGGGAAAACTGATATATAAATTTTTTAAAATGAATTTTTCTCTAGCTAGAAGACTGATGAACCCTAAGGAGTATAAAGGTGACAGAACAAGTTGTCAGAAAGCATCAGCAAGAGAAATTACAAGGCTCTCTCAGGCAGTGTAAGGGATACAGAATAAGAACCATTTCCTACCAGGTAATTTCTAATCTTGAAGACAACTTCAGAACAAAGCAGACCATTGTTTTTTGTGTAAAAATAGTTATGTACAAGATGTACAGGACTATAATCTTGATGTGTCTTAATATGGTAGATTTCCTTACTCACTAGGGAATGATGGATGAAGGTAATGATTCATCTTTATTAAAGAAGAGAATAGTATAGATGTGTATGTTAGAGATACATGTAGACATGTGCACACACACAAAGTGCTATAGAGGTTGAACTGTAGTAGGGAATGGTAGTCAAGAAAGCATGGCTCTCATGTATCCAGAAATTTTTTGAGGAATAGAATAAGGTTGTATGGTTTAGTGGAAAAAGTAAGTGGTTTGGAGTCCAGAGACCCAAGTTCAAAGAGAATTGGTTTTAAAGAACAGAATGCATTTTAAAAAATGCTGACTTATTTACGTTCTGTGTGAATGGTTTTAATGTTGGTTCTCATCATTGGTTTCTCCTACTTTCCTAGAGAGTTCTTCACCACATCCTTTACTTATAACATTCTCTCAGAGGAAGGGCTAGATAAAAGAAACCAAAATATTCCATGCTAGGGAAAGGGTGGACTGATGACAGGAACAGAGCTTTTAGACTTCGGTTTAATCTAGAGGGGCAGTGAAAGTACTTAGAAAAATCACTGATGCTTTTAACTTTTTTTTTAAAAAACCAGATTTAAAGGCTTCATTTATCTGGTAGGTGTTAATTTCTGATACATACATGCAGAATATCCAAACAAAATATTAAGAATGCCATTTCAATCAGTAAGATTTCTGAAGCTTGGGCTGCTTTTCAAAATTTAAAAGTGATTTAGCATTTCAGTCCCCCAAATTTGGATCCTGGATAATGTAATAACTTCATTTCTGAGCACAGAATTGTAGTAATAAATTTTTAGTTCACATACATTTATCTTTGACATATGTCTTCTTGTCATATCACACCCACTAAATCTGCAGTTTGTAATTCTAGGGACTAACTGAAAATTGTACAGGATAGATGTCCCTTTCCTTATTTTATAAGTAAGAAAATACCTGCTCTGAGATTTTTAGATCAGATGTGTGAATCACATTTTGTGATCAGATGGAGAAGACTTTTTATTAGGGATTTCTAATAAGTCCTAGACTGAGGAAATAGACACACAGAATTCCTATCCTTAGGAGCCAGAAGAAATGGCTTCCCTTACCTTAGGCTTCCCTTAAAGTAATAATAATGGCCTAATATATGGAATAATTACTAGGTGGTTTTTGAAGATTTTAGGAGGTGAATTTTTTTAGAGCAAAGCACAATTAATTGTACGAACAATTATGAAGCAGTATTAAAAGTTAAAGCCATTTGACTTAGCAGTTTAGGTGTTACTGAGGCAAATTCCTGAAGATTGACAGTATCATGATACAAGAGTTTTAACAAACTCCAACGGATGAAAAATTGGATGAATCATAAAGATAGACCTGGGTGTATTGTCTTGGCATTGGATGGTTGAGGATGAGGGTGTGTGGAATGTATCTTCCCACTCCAAGCTCATAGCATGACTCCTCAGTTCTGATGTATATATCTGTGGGGCTTATGTTGAGCTTATGACAATATGATTTTGTGGTGCAGAGATTCAGAAGGGGTTTTTTTGAGGGGCAACTTGGAGCTGTTTGAAAATCGCAGCAGTCCTGCCATGCCTACCCTGACCGCAGAGAATCTTCATAGACCATGTGCTCTGGAAATGGAACTTTTTTCCCAAGATAGCTAATGTAATGACTTTCGGAACAGCTTTTATGCTGTGGTTCCAGCTGATGAGAATAGAGTTACTATCTCTTTGTGGTTTTCTCTGTCAGAGTTGGAAGACCACCTGAACCTAAGGACACACAGATTAAAATGTAGTGACAACACCCTAACAATAGGTCTGCTCTGTGCCTTCGAATTGGTGAAGTTTCCAAAAATAGATCATCTCAAAATATAGTTTATTTTTATACTCTTTTTTTTTCCTGATTCTGAAGTGAATACATGCTCACTGCATAAGATTCTGAATGTACAAAGAAGTATAAAGAAAAAAATAGAGAATATGGCTATTTAAAAATCAGTGTCTATACTTACTTAGCCAACAAATATAGCATTCCTGTTGTGACCCCAGCTGTGTGTCAAATGATGTGAGAAAGAAATAAATAAGAATAAATGGGCATTGTACCTGCTCCTAAGAAATGTAGAACCTTGTTGGAGAAATAAAACCTGCAAAAAAAATTCAAGGGAAAGGTTTGATTTTTGTAGTGTCAGGGTTATGTGCCGTTCAGAGAAGGAACTGTCTGCATCTGGCATTTGTCAGCAGTGATGAGGTATATACAACATCAAGAATCCTGACAAGGATTGGTATTTTTAGCTAAAGTCTGGAGATAGTGTACACAGAAATGCACTCTGATTTCAGATTTTCCCAGCTGCTAAATGCTTTCCTAATGTTTTATTTGAACCAGTATGTACTTAGTGGGATTTGAAATATGACCCAGGTTTCTGGAGTTGAACATTTTATATTTCTCAACAGTGCCTAACTGTGTAGGCCATTAGCATAGTATTGTTCTTGGATTCTGATTCATTACCAGATTGACAGAGCTATAGCAGAATAGCTAGCTACCCAAGAAGGAACTCTGCTCCCCCATGCACACATACATGCCCATAATTTTGGCAAGTCTTCTTTTATGGAAAAGGACAGGTTGACAGTGATAATAGTCAAGCTCTTAATGAATAGCCTAAGATATGTGCCTTTGAGCTTCTAAAAACCAAAAAGAGATTTGTTCGTATTGGGCAGCCCTGGCAGAAAGTGGCAGTGTACCCTGGAAAGGAGAGTAGTGCTGAGGGGCACATACTTAAACTATACCTGGGAATTAGAGGAAGCAGCACTAGCAGATAAGAAAATAAGATTAAAAAGAATATAACGAGGAATGTCCAAAATAGGCAAGTTCATAGAGACAGAAAGTAGATTAATGTTTGCCAGGGGGTAGAGGAGGCTAAATGGGGCATGACTGCTAAAGGGGGTACGGGTTTTGGGGGGTAATGAAATGTTCTAACATTAGATTATGATGATGATTGCACAACTTTGTGAATATACTAGAAACTTGAACTTTATAGTATATAAACTATGTATCAATAAAGCTATTTTAAAAAAGAATGAAGAGTAGCAGTTAAGATTGATGAGGGGGAAAGAATCAATAACATGGAAATGAAAAGAAAATAAACTGGAAAGTGAAAAAGTTGGGCTGTAAGCAAATTCTAAGAGATGTGGGGAATAAAGTATGACCCCAGAGGCACTGAAGTATGGTAGAAGAGTGCTGCGCGACAGTGTAATTGGAAAATGTACCATCCTGGGCAATGAGGGAACTGAGTTTTGCACTCAGCTCTGCTCCTAATTTGTCTTTTCAGTGGCCCAAGATGGCCCTTCAACTTATCTAGGCCTCACTTAAAAATAAGTAGAGTCACACTAAAGACAATTTTTTGTTTCACTAACGTACCAGAAGCCATCATTTTTACAAGAGATGCTATGTGCCAGGTGAGATGCTAAAGTTATGAAGATTAATAAGAGGCAATATCTGCCTTTGATTAACTTATTCTAGTGTAGATGGACATGTAAATAAATTATAAATTACAAGTAGGTAAGTATCACTTGATTTTGTAGCAGAACATTTTCTATTAAGTAGTCTTCAAAGTTTTAATTTTTAGTGGTGTGTTTTAATAGTCCATCATTGATGTGCCATATTTAATCAAACCATTCCTCTAATGAAGGAAATTTGTTTTCAGTTTTTTATTACCATAAGTAATTGTAATGAACCTTCTTGTTTGTTAAATTTTTATCCAAAGGATTTGGTGATAACCAAAAGATCAAGTACATAAATAACTTACAGATTAGGAATTCATCCATAAATGTTGAGGTAAATGTAGAGGAGGGAGAGTTTTATCCATCTGGAAAAGGTGCAGTTTGAACTGGGTCTTGAAAGGTAGATGTTTAGACCGGCGAGATGAGTAAGAATTGGAGATGCTGAAATGAAAGTTGAGGCAAGGTAAGTGTGTAGGAAGATTTGTCAAAATGGATGATAAAACTTTTGCATAACAGCCAGGGAGGAGATGAAAAGAAAGGTTGTTAGCCCAGTGTTTAAATCATTGAGTGAGAGAGTCTTGGAGAGTGGAGTATTTTAGACTTAAAATGGGAAGGTTATTGAGAT
>PVKY010006517.1:0-5000 GCA_004027775.1 Bradypus variegatus
TGGTATAAAAATTAAAAAAAAAAAAGCAGGGGGTGGGGAAGGGGAAATTAGGAAAGGAGGCCCCTATAAAATCCTAAGGGTATGTCTGGGAGAGAGAATCATGCAAGACAAAATTAAGAAGAGCGACTAGAAGAAGGCAAAGAGAAAATAAAAACTTGGGAAATATGGAGAGATCCCTATGGAGCAGATTCTGCCTCATCAAACATTTTTAATTCCATTTTTTATACATGAGTTATAACTGGCAACCTCTGTTGAGACTCTTTTTTATTGCCTTATGGAAAAGCAAGTCCAATGTGATGAAAAGGCTGAGTATTCACCTCCCAGGGAAGGGAAGCTGGGAATGATGAAGCCAAGGCCTTTGTGCAGAGTGACATTTTTATGTTACAATTTTAATAAAAAATAAAGAAAAGAAGGAAGAAGAGTGGGGGAAACATTTTAAGTTTCATCTTCCTCACTTTAAATGATAGTGGGAGGGAACAGTACCCTTTAAAAGGAAAAGAAAAGCAATCAAGGGTAGGATATGAAAACAACAAAAGAGCAAAGCTTATCATGTGGGGAATGAAGCCGAGGGATTTGAATACCCCAAACTGATAATACTATATAGACAACCTAACAGAAAACTATTCAAATAATGTAAACTTTGAACTGTTGTAAGGAAAATGATGTGAAATAGAAACTACTTTTGCACATATATATATATGAAGTTTCTAGGGTTCACACTGGCATAACATCAGCCAAAAAAAACAAAAAACAAAAACAAAAACAGCAATGTGGGTTTTGAAATCCATTGGCCAAAGAAAACAGGATTTTTTTTCTTTTGAAAGGAGGGGATAAGCCATTAAAAGGGGTCATAACTATATGTAAAAAGAATAAAAACCGATAGGAACCATATAGTGAGACTTTTTCCTTTTAAAAGGATATTCATCCCACCTATTAGGTGTTGACTGTATGAGAACACCAGAGTTTAGAGGCAAATAACATCAGTGGCATATGTCTGTATGGTGCCAAAGGTAAGACCAAGAGTTCATTTAGTCATCCCATCTATACCTCCACCTCTCTACCTGTATTTTGGTAAACCTGTTGAAGTTCTTAGGAAAACACCAAAGAGGGGTTATGACTACGAGTACTGAGAAGATCTCACGTGCTCTTCTGAATTAAAAATAGGAAAAATACAGGTTGAAAAACTTGTATGCAATGAAATTTCTTTACTTTTGTATTTGGGAATTTTATATTTATAAGAATGAAGTTATCATAATTGAAAATAGTAATACTTTCACTGCAGGCAGACAAAAATGGAAGTCTGTATACAGTTAACAGTTTATATACTGTTCCTTATTAACTGACATTGCTGCAAGCTTTAATTATAGTGGTAATGAATGTTCATAAATATTAATTCCAAGGTACCAAAAATTTATGAAGTACTCCCTGAATCATCAAAGACATGTTAGGTAATATTTAGTAAGACTTTATAGATATGTGAATTTATTACTTTGTAATTTTTTTACAAATTGTTATCCATATAATACACAATATCCATTTCTAACCTGCAGGATATTATATTTAAATCTTCACAATTTCCCAATGAGCATGAGAAAATTTCCCTTTGCCTAAAATTCTGTTTTTTTAATACTATGCCTCTGGTGTACACTGTATTTCTCTCTTATTACAACATAAAGAAATCTGTAATATAAATGTCTGCCCTTTTCTGAAATCCCAGCTTTATAAGAATCTTTACTATATTTTCATAGTAGTCTAAAGAAAAATATCCTCAGAAATGATTTGAGATCAAATTTGATTATAGTGCTCTGAGTTCTTTCAAAGTAAGGTGCAACAAAAGCATAATATGAGATCACCATTTCTTTTAATGAAGAGGTTGTATTCACCTATTTACTCTGCCACCACTATATCACAGCAAAGAGGTATCTAATTTTTTTAAAATTAATTTCCAAATGGCTGACACTCACAGATGGTTACATGGTTCCTTCCCTATGTATAGCTTTTAAGTTGAATTTTATCCTTTTCATTAACTGTAGTTACCATTTCTTTTTGACCTTCAAAGTATTTTTAATGGAAAAATACATTTATGACTAATTTTTTTTTTGTTTTTTCAAAAGGAGCTCTATTTTGTTACTGGGTTTTTTTAATTATCTTCAGATTTTAATGACCAATATTTCAGTGTTTGTGAACTGCAATGTTAACCAGAATTTCTGGTATTATAATAATTATGTTAAGCTATGTCAACCAAAGAAATTTATTTGACTCTGTTCATTAGTACAAAAAATGTAAATAGGAAATTTGGGGTTATAAACCAAATTACATTTTCTATGTTACATGTGTAAATTAATTCAACTATATATAGTATCTAAAACTTGAAAAATATTTATTCATAGATACCATTATCAAAATATATATATTTTATGCATAATTTTATTATGCATTTTTTAAAATGGGAGAAACAAAATTTGCCATTATAGGAAATGTGATTATTTCCTTTATATCTCACTATCTATATATTCTGTGGTTCACAGTGATTGTTTTCAGTTGGTTGCAGTAAGTTCTAAGAATGCATAATATTAGCAACACTTACAAAGATGGATTAAATTTCTGTCAATTCCTTTACTCCTTTATGGTCTTTCTCTAATGTTACATGTTCATTTATTTGTTAGTAGATTGCTTACCTATATCCTTAATTCTTTAGGATTCTCAAATGAATACCATCTGGTTTTTCTATTATGCTGCAATCTATTTTCTTGAGATAATGCCTCCTCACCTTTCAAAAATACCTTCAAAAAAAGTACCTCTTATTTACTTGCAAATATCATCCTAGTATAAGAACTATCTTTTCACTTCACAATTTCTATAGTAAAGAAAGGATTTTTTTTTTCTTTCTTTTTTGTTATTTGCTTTAGTGGACCAACAAGGACCTTTTGGGTGGTTATGAAAGCCTTAGTAAAAAAACATATGAGTGACAAATATCTCTCTTTAAATGTTCTTTACATGTGGTAATGATATTTTAAAAAATTCACTGTATTACATTAATTTAGTATAATATAAATGAAGAATGTATATTATGCATTTTAAAAATATTACCTTTCTTGCTAGAGTCCATCACAAAATACAAAAGTACTTATGCATATATATATATATCAGATTTTTTTCAAAAGGGACTGAGTGACTTAGATTTTATGGAAGGAAAAAACAGCATGTAATCAAGACTGAGAAGAAAAGACTGAAAAAAGAACTTATTATTCATAATAGAAAAATACATTTTATCTACATTTATGTACTTATTACAGAATATTCCATGTGAAGTTCTCAAATGCTTTAGCAGTCAAAATTACTACTCATAATATAGATTACAAAAAGAGGTAGGGGGTGTGGGTATGGGTATGGGGCATGGATATCAAGTCAATTATTGAGGATTACTTAGTGGACAAATAAGGAAACTGAGAATAGAGCATTGTCTTCCCAAATGCATCACTGACATTTTGCACAAATGCTGATAAACATCTAACTGTCAACAAATGTTAATTTAAAGGCTCTTTACACATTGTTCTAACATACATGTTTATAAATGTATGCATATATGCCCACACATACATATACATACACATATATTACACACACAGGCACATATATATGCTTAAATATGTATTTGTGTATTTTACACACACACACACACACACACACACACACACATTAGACTAGGGATGGCTTTTGATGGATCATCAACCCTTCATATAACTTTAAAAGGCCTTTCGAAATGCTCTACCTTAAAAGAAAGCTTTCTGTAAAGTAATACATACACATTACTCCGGCAGATACTACACTAGATTTGAAATAAAATAGCAATATTAAGAAAAGCAAAACACAAATTAACCACTGGAATTGGTAATTAAAGCAACCTGAAAATGTTACATGAAGGTTACATAATATAAGTAGACGAACATAATATAGATAAGTAGAAGAAAGTAAAACATATGTTAGAGGATATTTATATAAAATTATGAATAGAGCATTCTCCTAACTGGTTTGGACTCCACGTTGCAACTCTGACACCATGACTTAAAACTTATCAGAGAGATTTATGCTTTGCAACTGACATTTTAAATTGAACATTCACTTGAACTGGTACCTAATATGTTTTCTGTAATTAATTCCTTTGAGGTCAGGTTTCATGGACACAGAATTCCTTTACCATTAATCCCTCTTTTAGCAAAATCTTTATTGTTGGAATTAACATTTGAAAAAAAGAAGTTAATCTTTTTCAAATGAGATTCTCAATTCCAGGTTTGTTTGTTTCACTGATGCAAGATTTTCACATGCAAAATATCGTAAAGTGAATACTATGGAGTCAGTGTAAGAAAAATGCTGGGAGTTAAATAAATCATGTACTAATAAGATGGAAAGTTTAATTATGTAGATGATTAAGTTCTTAATGGAGGGTCTGAGTAATAGAGAGACTGCACCATTTTAAACCTTATGTTCTTGTTCAGGTTACCTGTACATAATACCTAAAACTTATAAGCTTTATATATTTGTCTTTTGTGTTTATTCATGAAATGCTAAATAGATTAGTAGGTGCATAGCACAATTTGATGGATGTGGCATTCAATAAATTGTTGAATGAATGACATTTTGACTGTAGATAAATTTCGGGTTTTCATTAAAGAATGGGAACAATATGTTCAAAAGTTGGGAGGTAGATAACTGAATATATAGTGGTCCATACCCCCTAAATAAATTTTATTATGCAAGAAAAAATGTTTACTAATTAGGCATGTTTACATATTTCCAGTTGCTAATTAGGTTTTCTTTTATTGGCAAAAGAAAGATGAAACTGTTTTCTTTCTTTTTAACATCTGTGTTGCCTTCATCATATATATTGGGCAATTTATATATTTTTTGATGTGTGTTTACATAAGAAGCACGGAAAGTAATTGTGCTTAATGAAAACCAAGTGTTCACCAATTCCAAGTAATTATTTCACATGGAATATA
>PVKY010006517.1:10000-15870 GCA_004027775.1 Bradypus variegatus
GCCACGGGCTTGTGCGGGTGTCAGGATAACCCTGGGCGCCGCTCGGGTTGGGGGAACGTGCATTGAGACTCTGATTCCTTAAGAGTAACGTTTAGCCATGTACCAGAACAAACATGTTCCTAGTCACTTGGAAGGAAGAACTTCTCTAGTTTAATAGGATAGCGCTTGTTGTCGGCCTCGTTTAAAGAGCCCCAGAAGGCTTCTGAAATCTCGTGCATTATTTTGGGAGGCTTTTTATTTAAAAGAAAAAAAAAAGTTTATTGAAGTTTGGCCAATTGGTGGTTTTGTTCATCCGCGTCTTCTGAGCCGTAGGTTCACCTGCTTTAGGAATGATTACACCATGAAAGTTCAGTTGACTGAATGCATGTGTTCCCGTACTTCCTAAAGAGGATTTATTCTAAGGGCCATAGGGTTTTATGGGCAGTAAAATGAAGGCGTCAGTTAGTGGTACTCGCAGTGCAATCGAAGTCGAACTGCAAAATGTCTGGGTCTGGGACCTGTGCAGATCTTAGGTTAATGAGCCGAAATGCTAAGTGAAAATGAGAAATGAGGGCATTTTATTCTTTTGTTACATTGTCATGTTGCTACAACAACCAAATACCCTCTCACTGAAGACACAGCATCAATGTTTCAACTGGCAAGCTCTAAATAAAATATTTACATTAAAAGCAAAGATTTAACTTCCATTTTCTGTGGGCGCGGAACACTGGTGGTCTCTATCAGCTGCTTGGATGACTCCCAGAAGAGCGAGTCGCCTCAGGTGGGCTGGCTGGGCTTTGGGGGTGAGAAACTGAAGACAGGAATAAAAATAGTACGGTCCTTAGTGAAGAGCCGGATTTCTTTTTATTCAGGGTATGTGCCTTTTCCTGGAAAAAGACATTTTTAGATGAGCTATATCAAATGGGTAATTGTGATATTAGTAACGGTTTTGGAGAAGTAGAATGGCATTCTGGGTGGCTCTGTTAAAATACCTAATCTTTCTACAGTATTTATTTTGATTTCCCTGTGTCTTCCTGGAAGGCTCTCCATTTCTTAAAATGTGATTTAGGAATGTTCTGGGTGTATGGATTCCGTCCATTATAGTGTTTGGAAGGGTCAAAGTTGGATCATAGAAAAGGTGTTCTTTGTGGTAAGCAACACTGAATTTCAGCAGGTGTAGGAATGCAGCCTTGATTTAAGATTCTTCTTTTAGGAACAACTGATTAGTAGTTGAGCAACTGTTAGAAAAACTCTAATTTTATTAGATGAGTGGCAGTGTTTCAAAACCTCATAGATTACTTTATAAGCCAACTTGAAGGAAGCATTGGAAACCATGAAAATGCAATGTGCCTTTCTAAATAAAACATGAAGTTCTGCATTCAATTTTCAACTTGTCTCCTGCATGAATACTATTTCTTTAATACACAGGGTTTAAAAGGTGTTTCTGATACGGCTGTCACTTTTGATATCATAATTTGAAACTCATATCTCAGGGGAGTAGTCTACATTAGGCAGGTAAAAACAGTAAAACAAAATGACAGTTAGGTTTGGAGTTTTTATTTTCAGCCCAATGCTTAAAAATAAGAACTACCAGGAAAAGTCAATTAACAGTTGAATTTATTTTGTGGGTTTCCATAAATTTAGTGCTTTGAATGAATAATTGTTTTTGTTTTTCTTAAAAAGAGTTTTTTATTTGCAGCAAACTTTCCTCTGATTGTCCTTAAAACACATGTCCCAAGAATAGGTGCCAGATTCCCTGCTTAGTCTGCTTACCTCCTAAGTACATTAAAAATGGCTAACCACCAAAAAGATAAGTTCTTCTGTTTGTGGAAGCTGAGAAATATATTTTGAAACATGGAATTCTTTCTTTTCTCCTTCCTCTCAAAGCCTTAGCTTCAAAACTGTATCATCCGCATATAAAGTTGAGAAACTTATTCTCTTCTTTGGTTCAAATGTTCAGAATAATCCTTTCTGTTTAATGAAACAGATTGTGAAATTTGAATGGATGGGCGGGCAATTAAAAGAGAAAGTCACCCCTTCTACCTCACTGATATTATTTGGATATTAGTCTCAATTCCTAAGAGTTGGCATGGTCTTTGAGTAGGTTACTAGACTGAAAATAGTTTTGCTGTCAGGTTGTTTTCAGAGGCAGCAAATCTGTTACACGAAATTGGTCAATTGTGACCTATTTCTTCTTTTCTTGTTGGTTCTTTATTCTTTTTCTTGTGGTGCTTCTCCGATGGAAGTTTCTTGGCTATTTTACCTGAAGAAGAACTTTTTTTTTTTAAATTTACTCAAAAAAAAAGCAGTGCAAGAAGGAAAAAGTGGTCCACACTTAAAGGTGTGATATATTTAATAAGAGCCAAGTTAATAAAGCTGAGAAGGAGAGAGGGGAGCACTTAGTTATTTAAATAGCCAAGTTAAACACAGGATACAGTCAGGATATCAGGACGCTCAGGTGTTCATAAACCCAAACCAGGGACCTCTGGAGGGGAGTGGGAAAACCAGAGAGAAAGAAAGCTCCAAAGGTGCTTGTTTAACTTGGCGGTCACAGTAGCTACCCCTTTGTAACTTGGCACATTTTGAAGTTATCACACTTGCAATTGACCTTTTTTCCCATTTACCTTCTTTGGTACTTAGGTTATTTTTTTTAAGAAGTAATTTGTTTAGAAATATAATGAAGTGGCAAAAATTCAGCTCTCAATTTAAAGGATAACATGTGACTTGTAGAATTTGAATGAAAAGGCAATGGATTCTAAGTCTATAACCTTTCAAAAGTCAGAAGACCTATCTGTTAGACTGTATTCTCTAGCAGAAAAGCTCTTGAAATTGTAGGTGTTAAAACAGTCACCACAGGGAGCCTTTACTGGCCCCCCAATTTAATAGAAACATTTAACTCTGCGGTCCTTATATGAGCTCTTTCTTTCTTTCATCAAAATCAAAATATATTTTCTTATGGATAGATAGGTAAAGTTTAATTAAAAAAAAGAGCAAGAGAGAATGGTTCTTTTATACTTCATTTGTTTTTTTTCTTTTTTTTATGTGTTTATTTCTTAAATAGAAAAAACATCACCACAGGAGATTGAGTTTCGGCTTTGGAAATGATGCCATGGGAAGAAAAAAGGTCCTGAATTTTGTGTGAAAAGACAGTTGCTTTAGGACGTTGTAATATTTTGCCTTTAATTAAAAAGCAATGTGGCTTTTCCTTCAAAATAATTTTCACATAGGTTAAGTATAATTCCCTTTTTAATGACTTGATTTTAACCTGAGGTAGGGAGCTATATATTCCTTTTCATGCTTGTAAGGTCAAAATCCTGTCTTATTTATGTAGTACACAAACAATGTGTGCTTTTACTTTTGGATGTGGATGCTAAAAAGTCTGGTTATTGAAACAGGGTAGCAGCTCAGTGTCTGACATCCAACTCCTTCAGGCAGTTGCAGTTGTACTTCCATTCTCCATCAACCAGTGACTGTTTCTTCCCCCACTACCTCTAAATTATACTGCCTAGATGCTGGAGTCGTTAAATTGATTATAGTCCAATCAGCAGACAATCCGACATAAACAAAAACAGCAATTACAGTTGGCAGGAATCCCATGAGCACTAGTCAAAGTTCCAGAACTGATGGTCCAGTAAGCCTTTCCCAAAATGCTGGGTTTCACCATTTCTGCAGTTCTGGCAGCATCTTCTTAAAGGGACAGCACAAAAATTCATAAGATTCCACTTGGCCTTAAAAACAAAAACATCTGTTTGATGCTTGAGTGGATTGTTGGATTTTATTCATTCAGCTGTAAAAGGGCAAAAAGTAGGATATTGAACATAAAAGCATACATGCAAAAATGAAATTACAAAGGGATTTGAGATTAGCAGCTTTTTATAAAGCAAGCTGTTAATAATTTTCTTTTTTGTTTTGCCAGAGTATTCCCATATCCCTTAAAATCCATTGTAGTTATTCTTATTGACAGCAGTGACGTCTGACAGTGATGACAGAATTTTTCATTTTGCTTCCAGTAATTATACTTAGTTCTTTTTATTTGCTTATTTGAGCCAGTTCAAGTCTTGTAGGATATTCTAACAGGTTTTTTTTTCATCTTATAGGAATATTTGTGTACCCGTTCCCTCTCTGCCTTTATTTTTAAAGGAAGGCTGTTTGTGGGGGCTGCCTGGCCCAGCAGATGCTAGTGTAATACTTGTTGACACAAATTGAAATGTATTATTAAGTGCACTTTGCTTGAGTTTTCATTTTAACATAAAACTGTAAAATGAGAAGAAAGAGGTTTTGAAAGTAGGAAAAAGCAGTTCTACCAAGATCAATTAAAAGTGTTACGAAAGCGTTTTTTTTTCCTATTCCTGTGTTTTATTCATTCATGTGCCATAGAATTCACATTGCAGGTTTAGTGTCATTAATTCTATTGCCACAGAATACATTCTCTGTGGCTGGGTAGAATTGACACCATGTTCAATTTTTAGTTATTTTTGAGAGAGAATAATTTCAAGACAAGCAACATTTTCATCATATTTAGCCACCTCTTAGATTGTGAAAAATGTAAATGTTGTCTGTCATTGAATAATATAAAGAATGCTTTGAAATTGAATGCAATTTTGATAAGGTTGATATTCTAAATGAAAACCCTGGCTAAGAATTTTCCCAGATTTGTTTAATTTTTTTCTCCGTTGACTCCTGTTGTGTTGTTAAAGGTTAAAGTTACTTCTGGGGGGTGGGGGTGCATGCAACTTTTTAATCCCATTTCAATTAAATCTGAAATATGTTCCTGTTTTTTGTTTAGGGATTACACGGTACACTAGATAGGATTGCATATACCTTGCTTGTTGTAATGAAAATGTACTTGTCTGATTTAAAATGTTCTGCAACAATATTACAAAGCAATTGAACTTAAACATTAAAGTTAACATTAGTAAATTTAAATAGCTCTGTAATAGTATTAATCAAATAGTGTAAGGAAAGCTTTTAAATGGTTTAAATAATTATGCAACTCTTGGCATAAAAGCCTGACACAAGATAAATCTTTGAAAACTAAAGTAGAATCATGGCTTTTTTTTTTTTTTTAAACATTAATTTTAGGCAGCTTGGGCTTTTAGCATGCATCGCATTCCACCTCTAGTATATGTAATTATGCCAGTTTAGTAATTATTAGAGATGAAAGAAATTCAATAAGATACAAATTCTTTAAAACTTAAGCAGCATCAGTTTTTGCAGGGCTAATGATCAAGCAGCAGTTATTCTGCTGCCTGGGGACCCTGTCACAGTTACAGGACTGGACTGATCTTGGGGTTATCTTCATTATGGCAGTATACATCTTGGTTCACATTTCTACTCTAGATATCTGATCATGAAGGTTTATAATTTGGTCATTAAAAATAAATCCAGATTCAAGCATGACTTACCTATGGAAGAGTTATCATGGAAGACTTAAAAAAAAATCAAGATAATGGCAAACATTTAAAAATTGTTATTGTTGGACACCATAATTTGAATCTCATGGGATTTAATAAATCTTTGAAAAATCCTGAAAAGAAAAAAAATCTGTCAATTGCATACGCATGTGCATTAGGCATGTGTGCATATGAAGACTTTTTTTCAAATGAAGGTAATTTGGTTTGGGAAGTGTATACTATCCCTGCATAAACAGCACTCCCTAGCAAAAGTATGGCCAAGTCAGTTATAAACAGACTGACATTCCGAGAATACATTTTCATACGTTTGTTGGAAACACGTTTTGGCATTTTGATTGGAATCATTTTAAAAATATATATATATATGAACCAAAAAGGACGCAGCCACTCAGTTAACATGACCCTGGATGAGATATGCATACACACAAACATATTCTAACATTCTATATGAAATACGTTTTGTTTTAACAAATCCAT
>PVKY010006518.1:0-15869 GCA_004027775.1 Bradypus variegatus
TGTGTCCGTGTGTGTGTGTGTGTGTGTCATGCCAGCCACCCAAGACCAAAGAGGTGCCATGCCTGCATACCAGATGCCCAGGCCCTTCTGTTCTGGCTGGGCGAGGTCAAGCAGACTCACTATTATGGGATGGAGCCCAGCTCTGTCTCTGGGTTCCCTGGGCCTCTTGGGACAGAGGGGGGAGCAGGAAGCCAGGATGGGGTGGAGCCAGGGACCGCAGTGGGGAGCAAGGGTAACACAGTTGCTAATGCCAGCAGATGGGCCCCCCAGGGAGAGAGCAGAGGGTGGGGGTGGGGAGGAAAGAGACCCAGACAGCCACATGCGAGATGGAGACAGGGAAGATGGAGACCGAGGCCATCTCTCAAGAGAGGGTGAGAGAGAAACAAGCACAGAGGAGAACCAGGGTGATGCCCTGGAGGTGGGGTCCTGGGGACCAAACCACTCCTCACCCCTTGGCCAGAAATGAGCAGGCACTGAGAGACTTTCACCAAAGATCAAGTGCCGGGGGTTGTTTTTGGAGGAGAGACAAGCAGATGTCTCTGGGAAGAGGGAGGAGGACAGGTGGGGAGAGAGAGGGAGGGAAAGATCCCACAGGAGGAGGGAGAAGAGGGAGACGGGGCCATTCCAGGGCTCATCTGACTCCTGCTCCTGCCGGCGAGGGCAGTGTCTCACCTCTGCCTTCCCCAAATGGCTGGGGACAGAGCTGAGTTCTCAGGACCTGGAGGTGGAGCCTGAGGCAGCCACAGGTTGTTGGTACTCTGCACTGGGAGGCAACATTCGGGTCGCCAGAGACACCAGAGGCATCCTCCAGTTGGACCTCCCCCCACCTTGTTCCACAAAGGAGGAATCCGAGTATGGAGAGGGGCGCCCCTCGCTTGGGGGTCACAGAGGCGCTTGGCAGGGCCAGGCCTGGGGACTAGGCTCGTTGCGCTCCACCTCGCTGTAGTTAGAGAATTGGAACAGCTGCAGAGGGCCTCCTGGGTGCAGAGTGGGGGGGCCGGGGCCTGGAGAGAGGAGCAGACAGGCACCCTTGTGGCCAGAGCCCCCCAGGGGAGGGGGGAGGCACCGCTGCCACTGCTGGGAGAGAGGGGGAGGGAGGAGAGAGAGGAGGGGAAACAGTGAGTCAGGCTTCCAAGAGCTGAGGATGAGAGAGCCAGAGCCAGAGGGAGAGGGCAGGGAGGGCTGCTCAGAAGGGGGGGAGAGGGGTGGGGGCCCAGCCGGGGGCAAGGAGAGCTGGAGAGGGAGGGAGGCAGCCCCTGGCCCTGGCCCAGGTAGCGCCGTGCAGAGGGTGCAGCCACTGTGGACTTTGCCCGTGGCAGGTCAGGAAGGAGCCAGCTTCTGTCCCGAAGCGCCCCTTTCTTTCCCCATTCCTTGTTTATGATCCCACTCCAGGGTGTCAGGGGGGATGACTGTCTCCTCCCATCCCTTCCTCTTGCACCTCAGTTTCTCCATCCATTGTGGGATTTGGATTGTGCGCTCAGAGAGGGAGTGGGGGGCAGAGTGGCTGGAGTGGTGGGGGGCGCATATTGAGGGATGCAGTTTCAAGCTGCGGCCTTTGTCTGGGGGGTTCTGTTGGAGCCTGCCACCAATGCAAGGTAGGGTGTTGGACCCTCTGAGTTCCGCGTCAGCATAGTGGGGGGCTGTGGTGAGTGCTGGGACTTGCTGCGCCTGTGTGAGGTGCTTGTCTGGCAATGGAAGGTGAGCTGCGTGGGTCTCTCAGGATGGCCAGGGTCCCCCCACATGCCAGAATCAGCCTCCACTGCTGGGGGGTGGCACTGGTGGGATCTCTGACAGGTCTGGGGTAGCCGGGAGATGGAAATGGCGCCTGTGGAAGCTGGCAGGAACTGCCTGTGCAGCCCCTCGTGCCTGGAGCTGGGACCAGAGCAGGAGGCATCCCCTGGGATTGCCTGGAAGGGAGGGGGTGGGAGCCACACACACACACACACACACACACCAGGCCCAGCTGACAGGAAGCTGTGGCTCCAGCCCCTCCTTCCCCCAAGGCCTGGTCTCTGCCGCCCCTCCCTCCTGACTAGGGGATGAGGAAGGTGGGCACCGAAGACCCCTCGCCTGCAGGACAGCCTAGCCTTGGGGGAATGGTAAAGTGAGGGTAAAGTGAGCATCGCCATCCCTGCCCCTACACACACATACACACACACACACTCTCTCTCTCTCTCTCTCTCTCTCTCTCTCTCTCTCTCTCTCTCTCTCTCTCTCTCTCTCTCTCTCTCTCTCTCTCTCTCAGCTGCAGCCCTGCTTTCTCTCTTTCTGCTCTGGGGTCCTTGGCCTTGGAGCCCAGGGGAGGGGCCGCTTCTGCAGCTGGCTGGCCCTGAACTCCCAGCTCAGCCCAGCTGCTAGTGAAGCTTCCAGAAGCTGCAGTTCTGCAACCCCCTTCCCAACCCCTTATCCAGGAGAGGCCTTTGCTGACCTGAGGGAGGGGGCCTTGAGGAGTGAGTGGGTACCGTACCCTTGGAAGGACTAACACAGACAGCCAGCCAGATGGGTGGCGGAACAGATGGACAGAGACACCCACTCACAGGCGGATGGAGACGGACAGATGGACTGGGACAGAGAGAGATGGACAGACAGAGGTGCTGGTAGAGAGAGGAGGAGTCAGAAAAATGGAAGGGCTTGGGGAGAGAGAAAGAGACAGAGACTTGGAGACAGGGAGGTCCAAGGAAGGAGACAGGGTGACTGAGCTGGGAGAAGGAGCGACATGGGGAAGAAACTGAGAGACAGGGAGAGAGGAAGAAAAAGGGAAAGAAACCCAGACAGAGAGAGAGAAGAGAAGTGAGGCTACAAACCACAAACAGGGATTTGATGAGAATCTGGAAGGTGTTTTCTCCCACTTCCCTCCCCAAACCCCCAGGCCAGCCAAGTCTCCATTCCTTCCACCCCCGGCTCAGTTTCCAGCTGCTAAAGAGGTCAGGGAGAGAGGGGGGGGCCTCCCAGAGACCCCTCCTGCCTGCTCTGCTCTTTGTGGAAGGAGGGAGTTGCTGAGAGCTGCCAGCCCTGACCCCATGTGCAATGTACAGAACTCCTCTCTCAGAAAATATCCCGTCACACTCAACGGGTATGTGCCTCCTTGTTTAAACGTACTCTCCCCGCTCACACCTATCTACTCTTGCCACACACACACTCACACACACACTCACACACACACACACACACACACCCTTTGTGGCATGGCATGTCTCCATCCTCATCCCACCCTGCATCTCACAAACACAACTGGCAAGCCTGTACCTGGACTTCCGTACCCACACAGGCGGCAACAGCCAGGCCCTCTCAAGGGGTCTCAGGACATGCTGTCACACAAAGTCACAGCCTCACACAGACAGTGGTAGTCACACCAGAGCAGAGACAGGGCTCACTGTCTGTGGGGGCGAAGAGCAGGCTTCCCAGGGAGCAGTGGTGTCTGGGGTGAGGGGTGGGCAGGTGGGTTTGCCCCCCTCCTTCTGACTCAGCTATCAGGGTGGGGAGGCAGGAGGCCCTCTCAGTGGGTGGGAGCCCTCCTGGCCTGGGCTAGACACAGAGATGTTGGGTGGCATGAAAGAATTGGTGAGGGGTTGTGTGTGTGTGAGCATGTGTTGGTAGAAGGATGCCGAGTGTCTGTGGTGTGTGAGAGATGGGGCGTGTGCGGGATGGGACATGGGTAGGACAGGGAGATCCAAGTATGTAGAGTGTGTGGGTGTATGAAATGGCATGTGCGATAGCCGCTTGTCAGGTATGTACCTGTGGATGCATCTGTGTGACAGGTGTGCTTGTAAGATGGGCATGTGTGACTGTGCATGGGTTTTGCACAGTGTGTGTGGGGTGTAAGATGGGAGTGTGTAGTGGGGTGTACATATCTGAAGCTGTGTGTGTATGAGGGGGTTGTAGGGGGGAGAGTGCATGGGGTTTGTGGATGAGTGGAGGGGGGTGTGCACATGTGAGGGTGTAGCTGCATGTGTGAAGCTGTGAGCTTGTTGCCTGGGTTGGAGGTGTGTTTTCCAAGGCCAGAGTGCGCCTTCAACAGAGGCCATCAGCCCAAACATGTGGAAGGGGCTCCAGGGCTCACAGTTGGGCACTGACCCACACAGATGCACAAGGACAGACAAACCTGCCCCTGTCCTCCCTCTTCCTCTCCTGGCGTCAGTGGTTTTCAGAGGAGCCTCCATGAGAACCGTTTGCCTTGTGCCCCCCCTCCGCAGCCCTGCCTCTTCAAACACAGGGATCCCCTCCAGGCAGCGTTGCTGAGGCTCCTGCCTCGACCATCTGAAGGCAGATGGGTGGGCTGGGATCGGCTGGTGCCCTCCAGAGAGCGAGGAGGCGGCTCTGCTCCTTGGGCCTGGGCACAGGCTGGGACAGATGGACTGGCTGTCTTGCCGCCCCTGCACAGGGCCAGAGCGGGGGCAGGCACCCCATATCAGAGGCATCCCAGCAGATAGTCCCTTCATCTCCCTAAAGGGGCACCCACTCCCACCCTGCAGCCCCAACACCTCTCTGGCTCAGGGATCCCACTACAGCTCCCAACACCTCCCTAAATATATATAACCTTCCCACATACACACTCATAGCTAAACACCTTCCTAAACACATAACCATTCCACTCACAAACACACAGCCCCACAAACACAACCACCTTACCCACATAGCCCCAGCACCTCCCCAAATACACAACCGCTCCACATATCCACCTCCCTACATCCAGCTGTCCCCCCTCCACACACAGCCCCAACACACCCCAATCATACCCCACCACATGCCTACCCACATAGCTGCAACACTTCCCCAAACTCCAAGAACCCAGTCCCAGCCCTACTCCCTTCCCACACATACACCTGGTAGCTTCCAGCACATCTCTACCTGCAGGGGCCCACTCTGACCTCCCCCAATACAGAGGGACTTAAGGCTTCTGCTAACTCCCCAAATACACCCCCCACACACACACCTGCACTACTCCTACTAGACTCTCAAACCCGCAGCCCTTCTTTAGCCCAGACACCTCCCCAGACCCATACAGGTGTCCAGGTACAGCCCCAATTACCTTTCCAGAAACTCGTACAGCCCCAACTCTTCCCCTAACACATGAAGCAGCCCACAATAGCTTTCCAAACACATCAGTTACAGGCCTCATACTTTACCCAAAGCCAGTACTTTGTGACCCCCAATGCATCCCCAAACACCCCGACACACACATACACAACACACACACACAACACACACAGAGCTAGCACATCCCCAAACATGCCACATCCCACCACAACCCCAGCATCTCCCCAGGTACATCTGGGACACAGCTCCTGCCGTAATACTTTCCCGCATACCAGACACTCAGAGCTCCCTGCACCTCCCCAGACACACACACAAGCTCCCTGTAGCCCAACATTTCCCCCAGGTACGGCCCAGTACCTCTCCAAATGCACCAATACCTTCCCTACACCTTCCAAACACACAGCTGCCCCCCGCACATACACACACTGCTTCAACACCCACTCAGACACAAACACCCCCTCTCGCCACATTTACCTCAAGTGCACAGACATATATTCTCCAAACACATCTCCACAGCTTCTACTACCTTCCCAAGCACACACACACACTCTCTGTCTCCCATAGATCAGATCCCCACACCTCCTCAGACAGGCAGTCCTCCAGCATTCCCAACCCCTCCCCCTATCAATCTCAGCCCAGCTCCCAGGACTTTCCTCAGCCGGCTAAGCACCCAGGGACAGCTCCTGCACCTCTCCAAACAGACACTGCGCTCATGCATGAACACACCCAGCCTCAGCTCAGTCCCAACCCGGTTCACCCCTCAGAGCTCACAGGCAGTTCCTCCCTGCACCCTTGGGACCCCCACACACACCTCCTATCACATGCCCAGCTCAGTTCTGCAGCCCTCCTGCCCGCCATCACACATTCCCCAAGCTCCCTCCCTCCACAGCATTCTCCATCACAGCTCCCCCCAGCCCACCTTGCTGCCCTCAGTCCCCTCCCCCAGACACCCGCCCAGAGAGCCTCAACCTCCATGTGCACTTGCTCTCACCCCGTTCACCGCCCCCCCCCAGCTCTCTCAGTCCTTCCCCCCCTTCCTAGAGCCTCCTCTGCCTGGGGAGGCGGCTCCACCCCCTTCACCGCCTAAGGCCTTTCATTCCCGGACAGAGAAGCTGCACACCTGGTTCAAAGCTGCGCCACCCAAGACCCTGTGCTCCGGGCACCCTGGGCGGGACCTGGGGTTCTGGGCCTCTTTGAGGGTAGGGTAGAGCCCCTTTGCACCCAGTCAACAACCCTGGTCTATCAGCTAAGAACGTTTAGCTCCCAGCTCTACCCTGGCACGTATGTTGGGGGGGAATGTGAGTAGGGGCATTACCCCCAGCCTGCACTTGCCTGGGTGCCTGCCATATCTCTCCAGCTCCTTGGCCCACCTGAGAGGGTCACTGGGCCTGGGGCTTCAGGGAGAGGGTGGGGAAGGTGCTGGTTTGAGATGCACCCCCCCCCCAATCTGGCTGCGGGTTGGTCTCCCAGGGAGTCAGTTCCGACAGTGAAGGTTACTTTACTAGATGCATGATTTTAAACGGAATCTCCACCATCTGTTCCACCCCCTAATTACAGATGCACAGAATCCGCCTCAGAGGGCAGCATGAGGGGAGTGATTTAGAGGCTGAGCTGCTTCTGCCTGCACTAGGATTGGGGGAATTGTGGGGGCCACTGGGTATCACAGCCCCCCAGTCCCATCTGTCTCCCAGGGGTCCCTTGTGCCCCTTCTCTTGCTGGGGAAAGGCTCATAGAGGGCCTCCCCTGACCCCCAAGACCTGGGAGAGGGGTCCCACAACATTGCCTGTGTCCCAATCCAGCAAGTTCTGGGATGCAGGCTCCATTAGGGCCTTAAAAAATTCAGTGGATCGATCTCCTGCCTGCCTCATGTGCCCTGGGGAGCCCCAGGTGCTGGCCTGGCCCAGCTGTCTGCTCACCCCAGGGGTAGCAGGGATTGATGGTGTGGGATGGTGTGGGGGTCAGGGCAGAGGTGGGGGCAGCCAGGTTCTGGCAGCAGAGGACAAGAGCAGCCATGCCGAGACCCACCAGGTAGGTTATTCGCATATATGTGCCCATCTGCCTTGGGGCAGATGGCGTGTCTGACCCCAGCTTTAGCCACAGTCTGAATGGGCTGGGGCCTGGGCCTTGCAGGTTCTGAGGGATACTGGGCTACACCCCAAGGATGGGTCCATTTTTGCCCCTGGGTGCCAGGGACCTGGGCCCCAGCCCGCTTGGGGGACGTGGTGGTGGTGGTGGTGGTGGCAGCAGTGGGCACACTGCGGTAGACGCTGGAGCATTCACTGTGGGAGAAAGGGAGCGAGGTGGGGCTGGAGGAATTTTAAAGATCGCTGCAGGCAGGAGGGTCTCTGGAACCCTGTGGAGCAGGCAGTCATGCAGAAGTAATCCTATAGCTGCCTGCCTGGAGGAGAGAAGAGAGGGGGCAGGGGGGAGGGAGCTGCTGACCCTTTGCCACCTCAGCCCCTGCCCCAGCCAGCCCCGGAGGGAGCCAGGGACCCCAGAGGCCTTTCCCAAGGAGGCACGTCTCCTCCATTCCATCATGGCACGTGTCCTCTAGAGGGGCAGCCCCACAGCTGTTGCTCAGCCCTGAGTTCTGGGTTTTATAAATAATGCAGCTCCAAGGTGGGGGCCAACTCATTCCCCAGTCACCTTGGGTCACCCAGTGTGCTGTCCCCAGCTGGCAGTCCTGCTGCAGAGCCCCTCTCCCTTCCATCCTGTTCTTCCCCTTCTGCTGTGTGGGCTCAGACTAGAGGCCCAACCTCTCTGGGCTGGGCAAGAGGCAAGGGATAATGGAAGAACCCAGAAACCCCTGTCCTTTTGTCCCCCCCTCCCCGACCCTCATAGGTTAATTGTAGCTGGCTCGGCCAATCCAGGCTGGAGCGGGATGACTCGTTCTATGGGGGCCTCACCCATTCCAGCCCCTCCATTTTGCAGATTGGGTAACCAAGTCCAGAGAGACAGAAGGAGGGCTGAGGCCAGCCAGCCGAGGAACCTCTCCTTCCTGCCCCGTTCTGCTGTCACTCAAGCTCTTCTCAGCCTCAGCTCAGCTAAGAGCAGGGCCTGGGGGGTTGGGGGGGGGAGGATGTTTGGGAAAGTGGTTGCGGCTGAGAGGTTGCCATGGCGATGCTGCAGGATGCCGATTTGAAGTGGGGGTCCCACAGGGTCTCTGGGGCCCCCAGCTCCACACCCCTGTGGGTCTTCTCCCTCCCATCGCTTGTCCCCCACCCCGATGCCTGTCAGGCAGCCCCATTGACAGGCCGGGTGGGTGACAGGTGGTGCAGGTGATGGGCTGGGTGGGTGACGAGCTGGGTGGGTGACAGGTGGCGCGGGTGCGAGGCAGGCAGGTGACAAGCTGGGTGGTGACGGGCCCTGTGGATGACAGGCAGGGGGTGTGGTTGGCGGGGATGCTGTCTCCTGGCTGGTGGCCTGTTGCAGCCCCCACCCCACCCCACCCCCACCCTCGTGTGCATGCACACGCATAGACTCTGGGCTCGGAGCTTGGGGCTAAAATACTAATGAGGTTTATTACGTTTGGAGGGGCAGGTGCCCGGGCTCATTAATGAGAGCGCCTCTAACGAAGAGGGGAGGCAGCTGGGGGGCTGCAAGGAATTTGGCTGGCCCTCCTGGGCTGAGATCCCAGGGGTCCTGACCTGGCTGAGGATGAGCTGGAGCTGGCCTGATCCCTTGTCCCCTTCCCTGCTGGCCGCTTGGGTTTCTGTTAATGCTAACCACAAGCGTGACAACTACCTATGTGTCACAGCACTTACCGTGAGTCAGGTGCTGTGCCAAGCCCTCTACATGCATTTTCTCATCTCCCCTCTACTGTCCTACCAGGGAGGCCCCGTTAGCCCATTTTACAGATGAGAAAGGGGAGGCCGAGAGGGCAAGGGACTACAGGACAAGTTCCTGGTGCAGCTGGGATTTTAACCCAGGTCTTTCTGTCCCCAGAGCCCATGCTCTTAGCCACTCCACCAGGAGAACTTGGTCCTCTTGCAGCTCCAGACCCTCTCTCTGGGCCTCAGTTTCACTCTTCAGTAAAATGGATGTGTGGTGGAAAGTAATCACTATAGGCTCCTCTGCTTTGGTTTAGGAGGCTTTGGGGGTGGCTGCCATGGCTCACCCTGCAGAGCTGGCAGGGCTTCATGCTGAGGGGGCCGAGCTGAAGTGGGGACACCTGGGGTACCTGAGCCACTCCCCACATTGTACACTGGAGAGGCTGAGGCCCGAGGGGAACAGCAGCCGCCCAAGGTCACACACCCTGTAAGCTCTTGCACCCCATGGGATCCCAGGTCCCCTGGCCTGTTGAAAGGGTGGGGCTGGGTGTGGTGCCAGGGCTGGAAGTCTACCTCCTTTTGGGTCCCACCCACTAGCCTAGTTTCTTCCCTGGGGCCCTCAGCTCCCAACTCCAGGGAGGGTGCTGGGGGCCTTTGGCTCCCTCTTTAGGACCATGCCCCCTCCCCATCAATCTGGCCTTCTTGTGTCAGTTAAGCCCCTCCCATTGAAACCCACTGGGGTGGAAACTCCCTGGCAACAGCTGATGGATGGGCCAGGGCCTTGACATTGGCCTGGGGCCACAGAATGGCCTTGGAGGGGCCAGGCTGGGGCTGGGGGGCTCGGAGGTGAATTTAAAGGAGGAGAATTAGGCTCATAAATCTTGGAGCATCTCACTTCTCCTTTCCCTCAACCTTAATTTCTTACAAAACCTGCTCTCCAGCTGCTCATCCAAGGTGCTGGGAGTTGAAGGGCCCTACCTGCCCATTCCCCTCTCCCTCCAACTAATGCCCCCCTCCCAAAATAGCAGCACCTTCACCCCCACGGGGAAGAAAGACTTGTAGCCACTGCTATTGGGCAGATTAAGACAGTAGGTACAGAATATGGGATTTTGCCTCTGATTTATAGTGGTAGGTAGGGCAAAGGGTTTTGCTGCCTCAGTTTCCCCAACTTAGGGTTTGGAATCCTCTGCTGGTGCCTCTCAACTCAGGAAGGAGAGCCAAGACCAAGAGGGATTTAGCACCAAGAGGGATTTAGCAGATGCAGGACATACAGCCTTGTCCTCAGAAGCCTCCGGTCTGAGGGGGAGAGTCAGCCCTGACCTTGGAAGCCCTCAAACCAGGAGCGGAGGTCTAGCACCTGGGCTGGGTATGTGCTGAGGTTCAGGCCGGAGTGGGTGGTGCTGGGTGGCTGGCCTGGGAAGGATTTTTGAAGCAGAAGCTGAGGCTTGGGGGAGGCCAGAGGAAGGGTGGTGGTTTGCCTGGGGGGCTGAGGAGCCCTCCTCGGTTGGGGGAGCAGGGGCCTGGAAGGGTCTGGCTTTCCCACAGGCCCAGGCAACAGTAGACTGGAATTCTGGGGCCCTCCCAGCTCCCCAGGGAACCCGTTGCTGCCTGGCCTCAGGGACCCAGGCGTCCTGGCGGGTGAGGGCGGGTCTCCAGCAGGCGCCCTGCCAAACCCCGCAGCCTGCTCACCAGGAATCTTGTTGCTGAGAGATGGAAAATCCCAGCCGGCCCTGCAGCTCATCCCTCCCCTCCGGGTGGAGGAGGGGCCCAAAGATTCCTTCCTGCACCCCCCCCCTCCCATCTCAGGGCAGGGCCCTCCTCGGCAGTGGGTGGGGCTGGGGGGCCCAAGACAGGCCAGCAAGGCCCAGTCACGTGTCCTGGAGGCCGGCCCAGCTGGCGGTGGGTACCAGGGCACTCTGGAGGCAGAATGGGCCTAGTGAGGCAGAGAAGGGGGTGGGGGGATTGCTGAGGCCAGAAGGGGGCCCGGGTGGGGGCTGGTGCCTGGCCCTGGCCTCACTGGCTCCCCTAGGGTGGAAGGCGAAGAGTTGGTTCTCTCCTTGGACAGGAAGACGAATGATCCCATTATGGGAGCGTGATTTTATTCCATGTGTCACAGAGTCTGAGATTAAGTTGCTCACCAGTCTGTGACAAACCCCTCACACCCTCACACACACACACAGGCACGTGGACACACACATCACACAGACAAGTGCTCCCATCCCACAACCCACAGCACAGTGTCACATACAGAGACACAAACACGCACTCACACTTAGACACACCAAGATCGAGACTCAGCCTCAAAAGCATCACAGTTCCTCGTTCACACAGAGGCCACGTGGACCCCCAGGCAGGCCAGGGGGTGCTTGTACCCACTGCTTAGACATGTGCAGAGTCAAGGACACGCAGTGCTCCATAGATGCAGGAACCCTTAGACACCCCCAGAACCAGCCACAGTCATGCGGACAGGCGGAGAACAACAGCCACACACACTGAGACAAAGGCCCAGGTACACACAGAGACAAAGACAGGCGCAGACACACAGCCGGCAGTGCTCACGCAAGCACAGGCATGCACACCCGGACACAGACAAAGACAAATAAATGCCCTGAGGTTTTGCCATGGACAGATGTAGAGGCGCACGCACATCTGGGCCTCCTTCTCGACCTCCTTGCCTGGGGACATGGTGATCTGGTGCCTTTGGCTCCAGGGAGGACTCTGAGGAATCTTCTGCTCTTGACAGAGGCCCGCCCCCCACCTCTGGGCCCAGGGCCAGCCCCCACCTCTGGCACCGAGCCTGTGGCCGAGGCCATGGCAGCCACACCCTCAGCAGAGCCCTGACATCTGCTACCTTTCCTTCCCCGTTGGACACACTCACAGGCACACCATCTCCCCCTGCACATGCTCACGACGCCCTGCACACGCCCACACACTCACAGTCTCTCACTCACAACCCCCATTCCTCATGTGCCCCCTCCTCTTGCCATCTTCCTCAATCACTCCTCCCCCCCTTGCCAGCAGACATGTACAACCTCGGTCGTGTGCACACACTTAAGGCACACGCCCCTCTCACCTGCACACTTACACATACCCACCGCCTTCTCTCACACAGACCCCCCCAGCTCACAGGCGTCCTCACCTCCTCACGCACGTCGGCATGCACACACACACTTTCAGAGCCTCCCTCACACCATCACTTTCCTTCCTCTGTCTCTCACAAACACGCACTCTGCCAAGAGTCAGCTCTGCTGCTGAGCAGCCCCTGCTAGCATCTGCCATGGTCTCCACCGCCTCCTTGGCCTCCCAGCCTCTGTCCCTGCCCCTCCACCCCCAGCCCTGCATAGGGCGGCCTTGTATTCTTTTGTTGTTTCTCTGTTTAGTCAACAATTCTAGATGGAGCATTCACTCATTTGTTCAGCAGCTATTGATGGAGCCCCAATTATGGGGTAAGCACTGGGGCCACTGTGGTGACCAAGAGAGACATGGGCTTTCTCCTCACAGAGCTCTCAGTTTAGCAACCAACCTGCTTGTTACCTGTCTCTTCTGACCAGATCGTAGGATAACCCTTGATCTTGGATGTTGAGGGATGCGTAGGAGTTTGCAAGAGAAAAAACGGGGCAAGGGCTGTCTAGGCAGAAGGAACAGCATGTGCAGAGCCCGGAAGTGAATACAAATATGGTGCTGGGGAAATGAGGTGATGTTCAGAGACCAGAGAAGAAGCTGCAAAGAGGGCAGAAGCCCAATATCTCAGAGTTTGGATGCTCTGCCCAGGGGTTTGGATTTGTCCAGTGGTCGACAAGGAGTCTTGGGAAGTCTTTAACAACAGGGCCAGGACAGGGAAAAGCTGGAGGCAGGAAGGCTAGTTGAGAGGCTCAAGTGGTACAGGTGGGAGGTGATGGTGGACTGACCGAAGGGTTGGGCAGGATGGAGAAGAGATTTATTTAGGGGCAGAGGCCAGTGGAGTGCCAGTTCCAGAGCTGTATGACCTCTGGAAAGTTACACAGCTTCTATGAGCTGGGTTCATCGTGTGAGGATGGGACAGTGCAGGTGCTGAGGCTATAGTAAGTGCTCAGTGAGTGCTTGCCATTATTGTCAGTTCTCAGTTGGACCTGGTGAGTGAGACGGAGATTTACTGAACACCTACTGAGCCAGGGGCTGGGCCCAGAGGTGAGGTAGGCTGCAGCTTCAGGAAGCTCACACGGATAGCAGAGAAGGTCAGTAGTGGGGTTGGGAGGCATGGCACCCTGCAAGGACCCTGGATGGCTTGTAGGGGAACTGCATTGGGCTGGACCCTAAAGGGGCAGGTGGAGAGGTTGGGGAGGGAGCTTCAAGTGGAGGGAGCTATGTGAACAAGAGCCAGAGGGCAGGAACCTCAGAGGCTGGTTGAGGAGTCTAATCGGGTTGGCCTGTGAGAGTCAAGAATGAGGAGTGAGGGGATGGGGTCCTAGAGGCGAGCTCTTGATTGCCAGGGTCAGTGTGGATCTGAGCTGCATTCTAGAAATCGGATGTTTTGGTGATAACATGGAACATGCTCGTGGGAGATTATGTTTCAGACCTTACCACCAAGTCATTGGGTGACTGTAAACAAATGCCTTACCCTTCCTGGCTTCAGTTTCCCTCCTTCTGTGAGAGGAGGCATTAGTCTTATATAGGAGGGAATTGTGACATCACATCCTGGGGATTGGTCCAGTTGACTTTGTCAGGCATCTTCTGGCCTGGGATTTTGGGCCTCAGCTGTGCTTTCTTCTTGAACATTCTGAACAAAAGGAAGTAAAGTGAGGGGTCCCCAGAGCCAGATCTTGGGCACTTCAAGTGAGGGGCCAGGAACTCACCACAGAGGGGAGGAGTCTTTGCCAGGATCTGACTCCAAGCTCCAGAGGAGACCCAGAAGAGAGGACCAAGGTCCCTCTTCCCTCCTGCTGTGACCTGGGGCAAGGGAGGGGGGATGGTGTAGATGTGTGTCATGTGGCCAGGAGGGTATAGCACCCAAGCCCTGGCCCCAAGGATGTCAGGACCCTCCCTGCCCACTGACCACAGAGCAAGGCTTGGGTTCAGGAATGTGACCCCGAGTTTTGGAGTCCCCTGGGGGTAAGGAGCCAAGAGGCTGATTGTGGGTGGCAGAGCCAGGTGAGTGCCTGTGGGTAGCAGGTTCTGCCACTGATATTTGGGTTTGCTGGGAGTTGTGGTATAAGGTAGGTTCCAGTGAGACACCCCCCTCCACCTCCACCCCCATGTCCACCCCCACCCCCAGCTGCCCTGGATCCTGGCCGTGAGAGACCCTTTAAGCAACTCACCTGTGAGGTGGGGCTGGTAGAGCATTAATTTCCTGTGCTATTTTAATTTTGCTGTAGTTAATTTGCTGCTTATTTTAATTAACGGTGGGTAATCGCCTATCATAACTTGCTGCCACTAGATCCCCTTCCTTTTTGGGGATCTAGTGCCCAGGTCGGGAGATTGCTGGGTTAGCTGCTTAAGTTGACTGACTTGCCCAAGATCACACTGCCAGTAACTGGTAGAACCAGCCTTTGAACTTGGAACCTAGGGATCCAGGGTCTCTGTTCTGTACCACTATGCTATCCTGCCCCCTTAATGCCCCAACTGGGAGATGAGAACCCTGAATTCTCAAACTGATGGCATCTTTGGGGAGCCTCCAGTCCAGCCCTGCATTCACCAACACCACATCCAATGGGGCAGAAATAGCCCACAAATTGGGCTCTGGGGGAAACAGGCAGAGCATCAGTGTATGCATGGCAAGAAGGGCATAGATCAGCATTGGGAAGCCTCTGGGAGCATGGCCCATGTCACACAGTGCTGGCCACAAGGAGGGGAACATGGAAGGGTTGGCTTCAGACTGTGCCCTCAGGGAGCTTGATGTGTAACTGGAAAAGCAAGGTCGATGTGTGCCAACAGTCATCCACGACTGTACAAGACAATGGGAGAAAGTGTGAGAAATGTGATGTGGTTGAAAGAGTTTGGTCTTTGAATCCTGGCTCCCCCCCACATTAGCTGTGTGACCAGTTACTTGACTCTTCTCTGAGCCTCAGTTTCCTCATCTGTCAAGTGGTAATAACACTGATTTTGTAGGATTCTCTGAGGTTCAGAGGGATAAAATATGAGATCTTCAAGCTCCAGAGCAGGGCTCAGTGAACATCTGGAGCAGGAGGCACAGCTGCTCCTGAGGTCTGCATCAAAGTAGTTTCATAAAGGACGAGGGGCTCAAAGGACGGGAAGAGTGAGGATGGGGAGGGAAATGAAAGTCCCGGCTTTGGAGTCTCTGGGCCTTACTCCTGTCTGTAAAATGGGTATAGTAATAGTATCCCCTAGGGTGTTGTGAGGACTAAAGTAGTTCATTCATTCATTCAGAAATATTATCAAGCACCTGCTGGATGTCAGGGATGTTTTAGTAACTGCCCATAGTATGGGCCAATCTTATTATCATCATCATATTCTGGAGAGAGAGGGAAGGAGGGAGAGGAGTTTAGGCTTTGAGAACGGGGATGAGTGACACAATAAAATGCTGTAGAAATAATAATGGCTGATATTTATTGAGTGTTGACTACATGCCAGGTACATTAGCAGCTGCTCTTTTATCCCTATTTTGCAGATAGGAAACATTCAAAGAGGTGTAGTGACAGGTTCAGTGGAGGGTGCAGCTGGCGTTTGAGAGACTCAAAAGCCGTAAACTTGATTAAGAGATGCCGAGCGGGCTTCTCCCCGCAGTGATCTAGCAGAGAAAGGAGGTGGACACCTGGCCAAGAGTGGGACAGAGCAAGTACAAAGCAAGGGGCTGGAGGTGAGCCAGGCCTCTGAATCCGGGAAACAGAGAATGGACCAAGTCAGCATTTGCTCCCCAGGTGGGTTTTCCCAGCAGTAAACAAGACAGGAGCTCAGGGAAGGGAGTGAGCAGTGACGGTGGGAGGGAAGGCTTCCTGGAGGAGGCAGATCTTGAGAAAGGTCAGAGATGAAACAGATGAGGAGCCAGAGCATCTGGGGCAGGCAGAGGGCATCAGCCAAGGCCCTGAGGCAGGAATGAGCTTAAAGGGCCAAGAAGTGGAAGCATGT
>PVKY010006519.1:0-15863 GCA_004027775.1 Bradypus variegatus
TATCAGGACTTCAAATAGCTTTAAAAACCTCAAGTACATCCTACAATAGCCTAGGCTTCCCAAATTCTCACACTACATTGAAAAAGTCTCCAAAATTACAGAAAGCAAAATTTTTATTAATTTTTACAATAAATGTATGACCTGTGGCAACTTAGATGAAATTACATTAAGTGCTAGCCAAGGGTGATTTCTTTGCACCCAGCGTCCACAAAAAAATAAGATCTTAGATCCTATGATTGCACTTCCTTCTATTTACCCTCCCAATTCCTAGCTTCCCATATTTATTCCCCTCACCTCAATTTAAACACTATAGGTAATCAAAACAGATACTATATGAACCACTGATGACTGAATCACCTCATTTGGGTTACTAATGAAAACTGAGGTTCACTCAGGACTACAGACCATGGATTCTAGAATCACAAGTCTAGATAACAGCTCTGATATCTGGGTTGCTTAATAGAGCTAAGTGAATAAGCAGACAAGACTTTTTTGCACCTATCAGCTAGATTCGTTTGGAGCTAACTGAGCCAGTCAGAGATGGGCTGGCTGAAAGGTGGATGTTTTAATTTATTACACTCCAAATGGAGAGTTGTGGAAGGTTGGTCTTCTCCAAGTGCTGCCTTGTCCTTTCTCATGGACACAGGTTGGGATTCAGAAGAAATGGTCCTTAGCCAACACAGACATTGAAGACAGCAGACACAAATCAATAGAAAAAAATAACTTCTTTTATTTACAAAAAAAAAATCCAAATATTGGATGCTGTAAACAAAAATTCACAATCTGTTTTCTCTAGCACTGATTCAAATGTGTCAGTTTTTTAAGAGTCTGTTTTCCATCAACTCCTTTTCTGCCTGTGACACAGCCTATAGTCAAAATATCCCCCCAAAGTGACCCAACTTGCAACTTGCTGCAACAGGATGCTTCAGAGCAGGTGATGGTTGTAGAGGTTGGAGGAAGAAGACAGCCAGTGAGCATTAGCCTCCTCCATTCTGCAGTACTCCACAGCAAGTCTTACCAGGTTACCTTAACATCTTCAGACTTGGTATTTTTACCACTTACTTCGTTAGCAAGCCATTATTACAACAAAATAGTACAGAGATTCTTTCTTAGCACTGAAAAGGCTATGCAAAAAGAAATCTTTAGGAAAGATTATATTCAAATAGGTGCTATATATGAAATTACCTTTCTTGGCTTTTTGGTTTCATCTAACACACTTCATTTTCAACAATAACAGAAAAGCTTATTTTTGAACTGCTGACAGCTTTCAACATAATACATTTCATCTACAAAATAGTTCACAATATTCATTTAACAAGTATTGCAATGAAAGCAACTTTATGCACAGTAAAGCAACCAACAATAAGCAAACAGAAAGGCGTGATAAAAACAGTATATTCACTTTTCATTTTCTTCTTGACCTGTTACAGATATTCCATCCTTCCATTTATTGGAGCCATGTCAAAACAGTCCATTCAATACCAAATCCCATTTCTAGATGTGACAAGTCCTTCTTGATGGACAATTCTTGAGACAGCTGGACTTACTGCAAATGAAGTAAACTTTTTAAAAGCGCACTGCCACAGGTTAAGTGTTCTCTGACATGCCAGATTAGACAAGTGAGAAGAGCCTCCAGAAGATAAAACTTCTTCCCATTTTAAAGTAACAGCACAGTAGGCCAGATAAACACAAAAGCAAACAAATCACAGGCACTAATCAGGAGTTGAGAGCTGTCCTCTCTGATCTCTACACATAGCTCTCTCACCAGACATTCAAATATTTAGGCCACACATCCACAAAGAAAGACATATATTCCATTGTTTGTTCAACTACATATGCACAAGACTATAGTACATACAAAAGAGAAATAAATTAAATGCTGAAAAGTTCTCGAGTACAGCCTGTTCTATCCAAATGCCAGGTGCTGGCACTTAGAACTATGCTACCAACCCTGGAGTAAGCAAGGAAAGAACATAAATATTTGAGAAAATGAATAAAACATATTTAAAAATAAGGCTCCTTCAAACAAAAATCTGTGGCATAAATTAACAGCAGGTTGTTGTTATGGCAGAGCTAGAGACCTCCAGACTCTTTAGTGGACGATTAATTTGTGAAAGTTTGAATGAGAAGGAAGAAACCAGATCACCAGCTGCTCCCGTGTTCCTGGGCCTTCTCTTAAGCTTTCTTTTAGAAAACTTCCAAAGAGCTAAGAAGGCAGAGTTTCTGACAAGTGAGTGTCAGGCTTAATCTGCAAACTGAATGTTTCCTGGGAATTCACAATTTTTCTAACCCAGGGCTGGAGTGAGGGAGGCTGAGCCAACGTGGGAGTAGGGAGCGTTCCCTAGGAAACAGTGAGTGGCAGTGCCATAGCTTTTACAGCTCTTGACAGAATTCACAGGGAAGCTGCTATATAGTAAACCCATCAGGTTCCCATTTAGCTTCAAAAAAAGAAGCTCAACATAGTAGAGACAGATTAACCTAGCATTGAGCCATCTGCCAATGGGATAATGCTATTTTCTTTCCCAATCCCTCTTTGTTAACAAAAATGGTCTGGGTCTTCAGAGCAGTCATCCACTAGGATTGGTGGAGAATGTGTGGTTGCCTCACCATACTATACTATGGGAATATTTTTATGTAAGTTCTGTTTTTAACAATTGCATTTTCAGAGACCAGTGTTAGTGGAATTAAGGGCTAGGAAAAGGTATCATTTTGATTCGATATCATCGAACTGCAATAGTAATGCCATTTATGTCACAAAAGTACAACTAATCTCGTAGGAAAGAGAAAATAAAGTTGGATTTGTTTTAATGTAAAGTGATTTAATTTAAGTACAGTACTAAATACTTAAATGCAGTGTGACAACCAGATCAAAGACATTTCATATTGGCATGAATTTACAAAATCTTATATATAATATATATTTCATATATAAATTTTAAGCAATTGTGCAAATACTCTTGAAAAAGGGTCATTTCACATTTACTAATTCTAGTGGTCCTGGAATGCAAAATGCATTCATTAAAAAATTCATTTAAATACTAACAAGTAGCGTTCAGATCACTAGAAAAAAAAATCTTTTTAGCAGTCAGGGATTTAAATAGCCCATTCTTGATCCATGATCCACTGGATTATACACCATGGAGGTATGCAAGTATTTTTAAAAAGGGCACAAACTGCCAAAATGGCAGTTCAGTATAAAAAAACTGAGTGCTCTGCCAAACAAATATTCTCCCATTTGTGGAATTCCATGGCTCACAAAAAGGAAAAAAAAAATCACTAAAAATGTATAATCTCTGCTCTTCTTATCAAATATATTACGTTTCCCTCCTTCATTTGTTTTAATTTTTTACATGTGGGTTTTAATTCATCACTGCAATATGCCCACCTCTCATGTCATCCCATTAAAAACAAAAGCACAGTATTTAAACATTTCCTATTTGCTACATTCTAGACCATAGTCAATGTATTATGTGTACATATATACATATCATAAATATGTATATATATACACATAATATACACACATACACATGTACCTATAATATCACACCAACAATGTTAACTCTATAGAAAGTATTTGCCAAAAAGAAAAATAGGGCATTTCCTCCACCATTCACAAGCTTATGTGTTGTTTTATTTTCTTGAGTCCCTGATAAAAGAAAATAATCGTTAAACCACAAAATAATTTTCCCACTTCAAATTTTCAGAATGCAACAGGCACTTTGATGTACATTGGTATGTAACAAATATAGTAACTCTATATATTCTATTCAATCTCTTCTACTTGGGTGTTTTTATCTGTTAAATCTTTGGTCCTTGAGCATACTTTCTTTGCCACAGCTGGTTTTGCTTGCATTTTCACATTTTTAAAATGTGAGCTATGCACGCAGCTGGAAAAAGTGGATTGTGTCATCATAAGTTCTGCTGTTTTGTTATGAGAACTGCACCAGCCTACTACTGTTCATTCACAGCAAGCTATTTCTGTTAGCGCAATAGGATCGTTCCACAGAAAGCACTTGCTACAAGACCCAGATAGTAATCGCAGTGTTGGAGTTCCCCTTCTCCCTGAACTGTTATTCTCTGAACTCCTGAATTGATAAGCTGGAGTGGGACCTTTTTTTCTGTATTTCTCCTTTGTGAATGCCATCTTAGAAAATTTCCATTTTTTTTTTCCTATGGCAAAGCTATGGGAGCAGGTACTGCAAACCCATATTGTCAAGCATTGTTACTTTAGGAGAACCTGGCTGCTTTTAATGACAAGTCTCTTTTGCTCCAGGATAGAAACCAACTGGGTAGGAGGATGAAGTGGGAGGCTTGGGGGGGAGGGGTCATTGCTAGATCATGCTCCCATACCTATGAAAAGATCCACAAGCTTTGCCAAGCTTAAAACCAGGAGCAATCATTGCACAAAATACACTCTTAATCAGAGCTGGGACACTCTTTTTTTTTTTTCCTAGCTTGTCTGAAATAGCTTCCCCACTGGACATTTTTAAATGATCCTTAATTGCAGGGTAGCCAAGTAGAGTATGTCTGTTGCTGGCATGTGAATACTGGCTGAACCTGTGCAATATAGTAATTGCTAAAGTTGGCATCTGCTACATAGGGGGCTGGCTGGTAATAGCAAGTGACATTGGCCACATTAGGGATAACATTTTGGTCAGCTAGCACCCGGATAGCCAGCGTGGTGATAAGGTTTAAAGTCTGTCTTCTTTCATGTCCCATCAGGCACACGGTACTCTCATTCACCACTCCATGAAGGGTCATGAGATAGTCGTACTTGCGGTCTTCCAATCCCACGAAGTGGTTCTGCAAATAGGACTCCAGTTTTCTCTGCTGCTCTCCAATGTCTGAGAAGTCGATGAAAAACCTGGAACACATATACCTCTGAAGGGTCTTGATCTCATCAGAGGCGGGCCTAAAGCCCCTCACTAAGAGGTTACAGTACTTAAGCAGGCCACCCCCTCTGATTTCCTCTGGGTTTCTGGTGGCAATAATCTTGTTACAAAGGTGATCAAAGGCTTCGTGGAAATCGCCGTACACACTCTCACCGATTATAGTAGGGTGAAATGTTTCAGTCATTGGATTCTCTGAACATTCGTAAAAGAGAAGAAGAGAGTCTAATTTGATTTGAAAAGAATCTACACTGAATTCAAACTGCCTCCGGAGGGAATCCACAAATTTCAGTTCCACATTTTTGCCACTGTTGTTTGACAGGGAGATAAGACTCCATCGGTCAGAGTCATTGCACACTTTAACCATTTTCTGCACATAAGCTTCCTACAATTTAAAAGACAAAACAAGAAGATGAGCATACTAGAATAAATAAATACACCCTCTTCACAGTTGAGAATTATTTTGCCCCTTCCCTTTTGTTACATCAAGTTTCAGCAAAACACTACCTACAGGCTTAAAATAGTCTTCTGAGAACAAAACAAAAAAATACATTTAACGAGTAGGTTTACCGTCTGGGAAAGAGACTAGAAGTAATAAATAGTCTGAGGCTTCTGGCAGCAAGAGCACAGTTTTAGCAAGTTCTGTTGTCATGTCTGATTTTTTAAAGGTTACATTTTGAAAATGGTCTATAAGTCACAATATTCACACAGTGTTCAAAAGACACAAAACAGCATACAGTGAAAAGTTAGTCTGCCTCTCACCCTTCTCCCTAGTCACCCAGTTTCTCAACCTCTGAGGCAACCTCTGTTCGCAATACCTTCCGTGAGCTTTCAAGAGCTACTCTCTACGGTTACAAGCAAATACGAACTAAATTCTGGGCGGCAATTTTAACTAAAAAAAACGCGCCTTGAACCAACGGAGGAAAACACCAAATCCTTAATACAGGAACCAAACAGAGGAACTACCATATCCTTAACAAACAGTCGACCGAATGTAGCTGTGAAGTTTTTTCGCATTTTCCAATGCAGTAATAAACTCACGGGCTCGGTTCTGTTTCAGGCTGCTATTTCCCCAAAGGCTAATTCACACAATGTCTCAAAATAATTACGTGCATCACTGATCACGTATCAGAATCCACTCCGGACAAGAAGACTCAGGTATGGAAAACCATGGGTTAAAAAACAATGAGGAGGAAGAAAAGGGAGGGCAGAGGAGGAAGCGGGAGAACAGTCGCGGCGCTTGAAACACCGAGTAAACTAAAACCCTCAACGCCACGCACCTTCATGTGCCCATAAAAAATAAATTTAAGTAAAATAAATACGCGCGCCCAAACGCGTCGCGGACGCAGATGCGTGACCTCAAACCGAGGCCACCCGAACCTCTGCCGCCGCACCCCGGCCCCGGCGCCCAGCGCAAGCCCCTCTCCGGCTGCTCTACCTTGAGCGTGAGTGCCGTGATCTTCTCCTTGTTCACCCCCTCGGGTAAGAAGTCCAAGAGGCAGTCCAGCACCGCGTCCTTCACGGTCTGAAACTCCTCTTCCCCACGCAGGTCGGCGCAGAAGATGAGGTCCAGGTCCTTGTAGCCCAGGCCGCTGTCCTGGTGCAGGACGTGGCTGGCAGCCGAGCCGTTGAGGCGCACGTCGCGGACGCCGATGCGCTTCTCCGCCAGGCGCCGCCGCACCACCTTCACGATCAGGCTCGGCTGCAGCTCGAGCGTGGGGAAGTGGCCGCGCCCGTGGATGGGGATGGTCTCGCTCAGGATGCCGTCCAGCCGCTGCACTTGCTCCCAGTTCAGCACGTTGCAGTGCGCTGTGGGGCTTTCGCAAGAGTCCAAGCAATGCTCTCCAAAGCCGCAGCCGCCGAAGTCGCCGTCGCCGAAGTCGCCGTGCAAGGGGATGTAGGGGTCCCCGGCCAGCTCGTCTTCGGCCATGGCAAAGTACCCTTCGCCCTCCGCCATGAAGTGCCCGCCGAACGCCACTTGGCCCTGCTCAGCCCTAAAAGAAGAAAGAAGAGAGGTGAGGAGTCGCGGCGGCAGAGGGCAGGGGCCAGGGGAGGCAAGAGCGCGCCCCTGCAGGCCCAAGATAGTCCCTTGGATCGGGGACTCTTAGGAGATCCTCTTCCCCCCACCCGGTCACCCGCCACCCCCAGCCGCGCGCGCTGGGCCCCGCAGAGCAGCCCCGCACCAAAAGTATCTCTGATGCATCCGGAAAGCGCAAACGAGTGTCCCGTCTGTCACCTGAAGGCGGCCGCCCCTTCTAGGAGCGCAGGGCGCGAGGAACCGCAAGGCGGCAACACTTCCAGGAGCTGCGAGTGCGCTCCCGGCCGCGACGAGCGACTTGGTTCTCCCCAAACCCCCGCTGCCTGCGCTTGCAACTCCCGCCCCTTACCCCGCCCTGCCCGCGCCGCGGCAGCCCCAGCTGCGGTGGTACTGGAGGAGGCGGCTCCTGCTGCCGCCGTCGCTGCACGCCCTCCTGTCTCTGGAGCTTTAGCAGTTGTGAGGCGAAAATGTCTTCAGTACTTTTTTTATACCGGGCTTCCCTGCGCTTCCGGGGCCCCGGCGCCCGGCTCGCCACACCCTCCTCATCTGCATAGGGCACCGCCCCCGCCCGCTAGGCCCCCAGCTGACCAAACCCGGTTATGCTGCAGCGCGACTGGCTTGATGACCCCACAGGGCGCGAGGTCCGTGCCTTTATACATGTGCATATGTATGTATGTGCATATCTGATCAATGTATAGTCCCTCCCCCCACACCTCTCCTTTCTTTTTCCGCACAAGGATAAACACTTAAAATGCCTAGAGTTGTAAGTAGCCATCAAAACCAGATCACGAATAAAATTGCGGAACTGCAGAAACTTGCGAAAAATAAAATTCTCGTCAGATAGGAAACGTCATTAAATCTTGATGAGGCTCCACAGACGGAGATTCCCCAGACGAACTTCTTATTAAAAAGTATGTCTGTAAGTTGCTAGACCGTTTACTCCATTAATATACTCGGTTTCAGTGTGGCCTAATAAGTCCGAAAATCAGTTTCCGCGCGTGACGGAGCGGAAGGGCTTTCTGATAACTGGGTTTCGATTCTCTAAACCTCAGGAAACGCCCGGGAGCGCGAGGGAGCCGCGGGGGCGGTGCCTCGGGACTCGGGTGCGTCCGGCTTCTGCGCGCGAGTGGCTTGGGGCGGCCCGCGAGCGCGGCGCGAGGCAGCGCGTCACCGAGCGGATGCCCGGGCGCGTCGGACGGCTCTGCAGGAGAGCTGCCAAGCGCCGAGGATCGGGCGGGCCCGGAGCGGGGGGCGCGCCTCGCCGAGCGCGCGACCTCTGTGCCTGGGGACGGGCTGCTGCGCGGGAGTGTGCGCACCGCTGCGCGTCCTCTCGCAGAGAACCCAGGGAGGCGAAACTCCTTATTCGCTGCCCGCTAAGGTTTTCCTGTTTCAAGTACGAGTTTGTAGAATAACAAGCGTTTTTCTCCCACAGCTTCGGTCGCTTCGGCAGAGGTGAAGGAGTGTCATGGGTATCCCACACGCACTCGCACTACCTTCTTTGCTAGATAGTACCCCCCAAACCCATTTCACCCACACACACACACTTTCTCCTGGACTCCTAGTCTGGTCGCTTTCTGTTTCCAAACTAACCCACAGCAGCTTTCCCTTCACGTAGAGACTGCAGAAGTCTGAGGTGGAGGCAGATGAGAAAGCGTCCCTTTCCCAAGACTCTGTGGACTCCCAGACTCCCAGCCTAGGAGCTAGAACAATCCGCCTAGTCCTAACTGGGGAGCCGGGACTCTCCACCGAAGCTGCGCGGCTCCAAGGCCTGGGGCGGTTGAGGGCGGTCACTCGCTGAGTATCCAGCCGCGTTGCAACGTCGCCCCCTGCCGGTGCCGTGAGGCGCTCCGTCCCAAAGCGGAGCGACCCGCCCTACCTTATCAACAGGCCTAGCTAGCACTGTGGTGCGTGGGTGGAGGAGCCCCAGGACAACCACACAGTTCTCATAGGCCCATCGCCTCCCCCACAGCACACCCATGTATTTGCTCCCGTACCCCATCCGTACATGAATCCATCCATCCTATTCAGATGATCAAATAAAAGACGTTTTGAGGGCCTGTTAGTGCCAGGCACCAAGCTACGTGCTAAAGATTTAAGAATGACTTCCTTTCACATAGTCTGGCGGGCATGGCAGGCAAGTGTGTGATTATGGTATGTGATTATGTACTTGTGTTATGACAGAAGGATGTTCCAGCACAGAGGGGGTGGTCAGCTAACTACGATGGAGAGCTGGGGGAGAAGCACATAAGAGAGGTGTCATTTGAGCTGGATCTTGAAAGAATATCCCATCAAAAGTCAGGGAAGGAGGAAGCAGGAGAAAGGCATAATCAGCAAAGGTGAAATATAGTAGAATTATTAAGGTATTTATTTATCTTCACATAGTAAAAACTGAGGTTGATAGTAAAAGTTTGTGGGGGTTCCAGGAACTTATCCAGCACCTCTGGGTTGTACTCTGCTTAGCTCTTTATTCATATCTTATTAATCTTCAATTGAAAAAGAAGGTATTACTAGATATAGGTATTTGGAAACAGGAATGGAGAAGTTTAGAGACTTGCCCAAGGCCCACAGGTAATAACTAGTGGGGTCAGGCCTTGAACCCAGTCCATTTGGTTGTGAATGGCAGCCAGCCATCAAGACTAGGGATGTGATGGCTGCTTACCAGTACTTTCTAGCTAGAAGGGAAAAAAAAAATTAAGTAAAGATCTTTTAAAAATGTTTCTTTCTAAGGCCAATATGAATTCTGTTCCTTCTTAAAACAAGACCAAAGGAATAGATCATATATTAGATATATTAAAGAAAATAAAGGTTTAGCCCAACTGCCATAATTTCATTTTTATTTAATGTCCCCTGGAGGGGGCAGAGGGGACACAAGAGCCTCAGAGTTGGTGAGCATCTCTGCTTCGTGCCTTACCCAGGGTTTTGGTTCAGTGCAGCTAAAGGAATCTGCATTTTAACAAGCTGCCCAGGTGATCCTGACCCAAAGGCCCCACTCATACGTTGCACCTTACAGCAGCCAACACAGCCCTATTCTCTGGGTAGAGACCCCTCTTCCAAACTGAGGCTTCCCTTCTCTGCCCAGCTGCTCCCAGGATCACTCCAGGGATGGAGGACACTGCTGAGAAGTGGAAGCAGAGCATTAGGTTGGAACAGTATTCATGGAGGGTCTGTTCCTCATCATACTCTAGGCTAGGGAAAAGAGGACTCCCAGATATAGTGTGGCAAGATCCCTTCTCCAGAACTTACAGTTTTGCATGGCTGATACTTCATGAACCCTTTAACAAAGCATCCCTCGCTTCCCAACTAGGTTCTCTGCTATGGCAACCTTCCAAACCTCCTGTATCTAGTCTCTGCACTAGGATATCTGGGATAATTCACTTTTGGCCGTGCCTTGATACATGCCTGATACAATGTGGCCATTCATTATATATTGCTGAATGAAAGCATATGTTGTTCATTTTCTCTCATTTCCCCCTCTTCACACTGAGATAATGTTTAGTTTCAGAGGGAAACTATTCATCCTTACATGAAATAACAAATTTTGTAGTAACAAGTATTATTTTCTTTCTAGATAACCAAAATAATTATCAAATGAGAAAATCAATACTTTCCAAACCATTCACAGTCAGGACATTCTCTATACTTTCTTAGACTAAATTTATTTGAAGACTTGCTATAGGATTTAGATTCTGAACCAGTTGAGTAATTTGTTTTTCCCCAATTAAAAGAAAACAAAATCTATGTCAGTATAATGGTATGAGTTGATAAACGTAAGACCACCACAAAATTGAATATGTGGGATATTGTAAATCCACACTGCTTTCTGAGTGAGCAAAAAGAGTCATTATCTGAAGATTTTAAAGTAAGTATTTGCATATGTTTTTGAGAAAGAAACACTTATAATTAGTTGTTCCTGAGTGAAAAGTTTCAGTAAAAATCTAAACCTAGCAAAATAAGAAATTCAGTTTTGGCCTTCGTAATAGTAGCTATTATTGATTTTACTTTTGTGTGTCAGGCAGTGTACTAAGTATTTTCTATATGTTACTTCTTTTAAGCATTTTCCAAGAACCAGAGCTTTGCATAATACATTTCCATTTTCCAGAAGCAGAAGATAGGTTACAGGAAGGTTAAGTAATTTCAGAAGTGGCAAAGCCCTGCTTCACACTCAGGCTTGTGGCCACTCCCCTACTGTTCCTTACAGTCTATGCTTCTGCCTTCTCATATTCCCTTCAAGTTTACTGGAACTGGCTCTGCTTATTCTTTCTTTTCAAGTTCTGGATATTCAGATTGGACCAAACTTTGGGGATCAAGGCCTTTATCCTGAAACCAGTGTGAGGGCCAGAAGACCCAGTGACCTATCCTCGAATGACCTCCTTGGAAGTGGGAGTTGGCCTGCTAGCATCGTTACCGATAGTTCCCAAGAAACATTACATGCACTGAAACATGTTTTGAGGTTTGAAGACTGTCCCCATAGTCACTTTTTGCTTTTTCTGCTTCCTGTCTTCTCAAATATGTCAAATGAACAAATATGAAATTATTTCCCCCAATTCATAACCAGGAGGAGAAATGGAAGAGAAGAGCTTCAAAAACTGCTATGAGGCCTACTACTTCCTTTCCCAGTCCTCTAGCCTGTCTCCCACCACCCTCCTGTCCCACTCTTGGTCTTTGCACAGCAGCCCTCCCCACTCTCTCAATTGATTTTCCACATTCTACCACTTCTGTTCTTTGATCCTTTCCACAAAAAAGGGACATTTTGCCATAGAAACTCTATGCCATAGAAGTCAAGGTGAGGAATTTGCACCCACCCTTACCACCACTCCCATGGTTATTTGCAACCTTTGAGGGGAAATCCCAGTAATTCCTGAGGCCACCATGGCCCACAGCCCGGAGGGACCCACCATCCTTTTGCCAGCCTCACTCAGGTGTCTTCACAGCAGAGAGTAAACCGGACACCTGCCCACTGACCACTCAATGCTAACAGAGCCGCAACTGATCAAAGTGCTTCATGTAAAAGTTAAAAATGACTTGGGAAACGAAATTACCTGTTTTCACAAGGAAATGGTGCTTGTGAAATAACTAATAACTTTTCCTATGTTTCCTCAGGGAAATAACAAAAGTTTATTCAGGGCCTATCAAGGCCAAAAACATCCTAAGTCACACAACTTCTAGGTAAATTTGGAAATAACATCTCAACTTCTTACTACTTGTATGGTTCTCAGCAATCAACTGAGGTTAACTTTTATAGTTTTAAACTTTTCAACCCTCTTTCTCCTATATTGTATCATTTTATCTTCAATACTATTCTGACCTTTTCCCAAATTTATACAGTTATTTTTGGAAAAGTTGAATTTAGACTCAGTTGCCCTCAATCACAGGCCAGTACCCCTTTCCCTTGAGCACAGTGTTTAATCTTACATCTTTGCTAATGGATTTGAAATGATCAGTAACAAATATCTAAGTTTGAAGGGATCCTCTAGCTACGCAGAGAGTCATTTGTGTGGACATTATCTCAACTGTGAATACCTTATAAAGCATCACTACTCTACCTTTGAATGTCTTGTAAACTGCGGTTTTCTAAGGATTTGTTCTGCTTTGTTTTAAGGTTTTTATTTGAAGTATATGACCATGTAAAAACAACTCCATTTACAGTCCAGGTCAGTGAGCTTAAAAGATTTAATATGTAAGCAATAAATTTGGTTGCATACTAAACATATGCACATATTTACTTTAAAAATAAAACTCAATATAGATTCTCCTTAAATAGAGTTCTCCATCAGAAAGAGTAGCCAGTATTTTCTTGTGCTATTATCAGTGCTGATTGTGCCAGAATTTCTTCCTGTTTTGACATCTTGGTGAAATGCTTGCCGTTTCATTCAGTGTTGCAAGTTCCATGGACCAGACTGTCTTCCTTACCCCAAACAAAAGAGACTGTCAAACATTACATTCATTTGACCAAATGTAAACTAGAAATAAATATATATTTCCCAAAACTACCAAATATGAATAAATAAATATTATTCATATTTTCTCCAAAGTAATATTTGTATTAAGATGTTTTTTCCTCTGTAAGTTTGTATTGGAAGGATGTTTAGCGTCTCTGAAGAAAATGTTGATGTTTGCTTGGGAAGTTTGTAAAACTTTGAGGACGGTACAAGAAGGGAATATAATAAATGATTCCTCTTTCCTACTATTTGGCCAAAAATGTTTGTGTACTTTGTGAAAACAAGACAGTCTTCTAAGCATTTACATTTTCATTCCATTCTTACCTTGGACCCATGTTGACACATTTGTTAGCCATTGATAGCTGATCTCTTTTATATAAGCTTTTAACATTTCAAAGAGATATAAAATATAGTAAATACCCAAAATCACTCTATTTTTAGCTAACACCATTTTTATATACTAAATCTAAAAATCATATAGCTTCTGTATTTATTTGCAGCAGATGCAGAAGGCATATTTGGTCATATGCTTAAACTATAAATTGATTCAATGATGCATATTCCTCATTTGAGGGAATTTTTTAAACATTATTTCTACCATTACCTTATTTTTGAAGTCTTTTCCATTTAACTTTCTTCTCTTACCTCAAAATTATCTACTGCCAAAGAAAGAAATAGCAAATTATATCACGCAGTTAATGTTATCTTGGTGTTTGGGAGAAATTACTATAGACCGTAGTAGGCAGTCAAAACACATTAGCTTGGAAAGTTTGAGAAACTGAACACAACACATTACATTCAAACAAAAGTAGCTACTAGAATGTGAACATTTTTAAAAGACAGTTAAAAAAAAAAAACTCTATAAACAGAACTCAAAGAAGTTAAGTCTGACCACCTTGAAAACACTGGATCTTTAATTTAAACGTGGGAAGGGAAAACTTGCTGCTGATTCTCTACTGGATATAACATTAATGAGCCTGATTTTATTCTAGAAATGCTATGGAATAAAAGTTCTACTTTCTAGCAAAAGGAATGGCTTCAGGATGTTAATGTTATTAGGTATTAGTTGAGAAGGCGCAGGAGAGAAAAAGAGCTATAAAACCATGTACCATGGAGGCTTCTGACTGGAGGAAATTGGTTTCTAATAAGCCATAACCCGAGTATTGGAGAGTAAAAAGGAATTTGGATGGACGTGTGATTGAGAAGGCTGAGGATATTTTCTAACGGTCAATGGAACTACTGTCTACATTTTGAAATTTGTAATCACTCAAGGAAGTAAGTAATTATTTAGCATAAAAGAAATGGCATTCTTATCTTTTCTTAGCATCATGCCATGGGGATTCTTTGCTCCACAGTCTCTCCCTGGTTTACGTTAAAATTCTGAAGAAATTCAATTTTTCTTAATTGGCATTAATTTGGCAACCACATCCCACTCCATCTACTTAGAGTTTTTTATGATCTACTGATGGGTGTCCTCACACTGACTAGGAATGGACAGTTTTGTTGTGCATTAAAAAATAAGTGCTGCTTCCCACCACTTGTGACTTGCCTAGTGTCTTCCACTCCCACCACTGACATGTCTTAGAAACCTGTGTTCCTCTGCAGGTCACAGGGTTTGTTTAGGAGTCTAAGTACTTACACATGGGGCAGGCACTCTGTACACTCCTGAGGGAGTCCGTTCTAAGTTCAGAATAGTAGGACTATATTTTTGAATCACTATTTAAAAATATAAAATCAGTAATCATATAAAGATAACATTAATATCATAATTATATTTTACTTGAAATTGTATTATGGCATAATACTATATTTCAATTATATTTATGTAGTACATTACAGTATATTTTATTTTATATATCACGGCCCTCAACCAAATGTCAGAGATGAGTAAAAGAGATTTATAACATGAAGGCAATCACCGTTTGCATTTTGGACAGGTCATTATTTTGGGTCACAATTTCTCCATTAATCAAGGAAATTGAGTTTTCATGATTAATTCTTATCCATTTTGTATCTAAAATAGCAAACATTCATATTAAAAAATTGAAAACAAACTATTCAGATGTTTTAGCTACATGGTATTAAACAGCCATATGTCTGGTTAAAGTTCATTTTTTTAATGGAGTGAAATAAAAATTTCACTTGTTTTCTAAATTTAATTAAAGACCAATTTGATTGAAACATTTACTCTGGAACTTGTATTATATATTTTGAATGTCCCTATTGATTAAATTAATCAGAGGTTTTACAAACCTACCCTGCCTAAAATGTGTGCAGCCTGAGCCTTCAGCTCCCCTCAACTCCGGATGTGGTACATGGCCCACCACAGGCCCAGTGAGCTGCAGGGCCCAGGGTCTTGGACATGGGCACTGTGGAAGGTGAGAGCAGGTGTGCTCAGAATGTGCTTATGTCTCCCCTCATTTTTTTTTGGCTGATTATTTGATGTTTCACAGATTCTCTCTCATTCCTTAGTTATTAATGCAGAAAGATGGCTGTTGAATCCATTCAGTGCCATCAGCCTCTGCCATAGTCACTTTTTTGTAAATACTTTAGGCATGGCCATTATGATTACCAGAAAATCACCCAGTAAATAAACTAGATAAAATAGCCTAAATATGTTTTATGTGTCTCTGGTGAAAAGTCTGTCTTGGAAAGGTAACATTTTCAGTTGAAATATAGTCAACTTTAAACTTTTAGTAAATATCCTCAATGCTATTATGCAGCAAAATTTCCAATTTTATACCCATCTGATGATTCATTTTTCTGAAGCCCCAGTGACATATGATTAATGGGATTTTATTGCAGATTTTACTTTTCTCTCTTTTGTTTATCTTTCAGAGCTTCTGGAAATGCATCAGAATCTTCTACCAGAGTTCTGTTTTTTTAATCATGTGATGTATGAAGACTAATCAATTTTAGATTTCAAATTATGCTCTCATCTAAGGGATGTTAAATTTAAAATACATTCCATTTACTTTTCTAAGGTGTTATGTT
>PVKY010006520.1:0-15851 GCA_004027775.1 Bradypus variegatus
CACAACTCCTAACTTGAGGGACATTGGGGCACAGTACCGCTCACCTCGGTTTGCAAGCCAAGGTGCTGTCATAGCATTCCTATACTTCCTGTGTATGTTTTCTTCTCCAAGACTTAATGGTGTAAAGCTGGGAAATATCAATAAATAATTTGTATTTAATAGTATGTGTTCATTGCACACAGTACTGGCAGGTCTGAAAAAGAATGTAATGGTCACCCATCGTCCCAACACTCAGAGAGAACATCATCAACAGCTCGGTGTTTTGTGAGATGCCTTTAAAACTTGGCAATATATCCGCCTGGCTTTCCATGTCTATTAATATTCTTCCTCAATGTTATTTTTAATGGATGCATAGTATTGTATTGTATGGATGGCACCAGAGTTTATTTAATGAATCCCTCAATGTTGACATTTGGCTTGTTCCCAAGTTGTTTTATGAACAACACGGAGATGAACATAACAAGGCTTGTTTTTTCTCACATGTCAAACAGGATGTCATCAGACTCTCAGCAGGAAGGCAGATGGGGTTCTGGGTGTAGTCACAGCTGTTCGGGCCAATGGCCCCTTTCCCAGTTGGCTGTACCAGGGTGTTGTTAACATACTTCACTGCACCCAAGGGCTCCAATTGGGTCTCTTTAGTGTACAAAGAAAGAGGAATGTGCTGATGCTGCAGTAATTGGGGAGGGCTGCTTGGAGGAGGTGGCTTTTGGCCATGGGGCTGTTGGGTACAGTGGGAGCTCAGCTGGGTATAAGCCCTGAGGGTGTTGTATGTGGGGGCGTGGGTGCTGGGCAGACCCCTGAATCTTGAGATGTGGTGCTTCCTGGACCCCCTCTTGGCAATAGTCTCCCTCAGAAGGAAAGGAAAGAAGGCAGGAAAAAACATGGTGCTTCAAGAGGATGAAGAGAGAATGAATAAACTACTGCACCATCTACAGGGACGGTGACACTATTTACACTTTTTTCCCTTTACTCAACTCCACCTTCTCTGTTTTTGACTCTGTGCTCCTTCCCCTTCTTCCAAGTGACTGAACAAACTGGAATGTCTTCAACATAAAGGTGTTCCTCAGTGGTTTCCTCTGGAGGCAGGGGATTGACTGGAAAGAGCACAGGGGATTTTTCTGGGGTGATGGAAACACTCTATAATTTGAAGAGTCGGTTAGGCATTTCACAAAACTCACTGAATGGTGCTCCTAAGATCTGTGCATTTCACTACATGTAATTGGTCCTCAAAATTTTTTGTAATTAAATGTGTTCTAGATTTGCAGACCAGCAAATGTTCTGCGAGCTACTGTAAGTGGGATGAGGCAGAGTAGAGGGAACAAAAGGTGAAAGGAGGGGCTGTTCCGGTGCTGGAGCCGTGAAGGAGGGGTTCCCTGGCACAGCCCCGGGTCAGCCTGGAACACCACCGCATCTCTCAGCCCTGCAGCTCTGCCAGATGATAAGATAATAAGACAGATCATCAGCCCCACCTTGCAGGCTTGGGCTGTGGCAAGGGGTTAAGACCCTGTATGTAAAAGTGCAGCGTGGCACCTGACGATGGGCAGGGAGTCAACCTCAGACCCACTGGAACTTTTCCGGGGAGATCTGCCGATGGCTTTGTGCGGCTGCTGCCCCCTGTGGCTTCCCCTGGGGGTGGGATGGCGAAGTGTTTAGGGGCCCCTGGAAAGAGGGGAAGAATTTAGGGGCTGGGAGTGCTACAAACTGCATCTTTCCAAGGGCAGGAGAAACCTCCATCCAGAGCTGCTGAGCTGTGCCTTTCCTGGGAGCTGGGGACAGGGGATGCGGAGAAAAACGCTCCGAGGCGGCAAGGCAGGTGCCTGAGGAGTTGGCACTTTCGGCTAAAGCAGGTAGTCCTAGGATGCACAGGGAGGAAGAATTTTTTTCTTCCTGAGTCAACAAAAGGGAAGCATGACAATAGCTAGGCCCGGAGCCCAGAGCAGGGCTGGTCAATCGTTCTGCCTGCAGCCCATCCACCCACCCTTTACACCTTCACGTGGGAAGTGAACTTGGTTATAACAAAATACCAACCTAAAGCAAATTTTGGAGGGACTATATACATATATATATCCATGTATATGCACTCATCTGCTTTATCTTTAAGGTAATTCATATCTGGACAGCATGCCATGTGTCTTGAAGTCTAGTTACGGGAAATGTGTAGGCCAAAACTTGTGCTGACGTCACACTGCATCCTTACATGCTATAGGCTAAGCATGCAACCCTTTACAAACTAAATTGGTGATGACAAACCAACCCCAAGTTATCATTAAAAACCAAGAAGGAAAGCAATTTAAAACCATGACCAGCTTGAGACCGCACTGCTAGCCCGCTGATTACGGTGAGGACTTCCCACCATTTCCGTGGGCACACGCCCAGTGGAGCAAGCAGGATGGCCCAGTGGGGCTTGGCTGCCTTCATTCTCGGTGCAACAGTGAGTTGGGGTCCACAGTAAACCTGAGTAACTTCCTGAGGTCAGCTTAGGGGTTCCGAATTATAGCAAAACACTTAATACGCTCTAGGTAGGTGTTTGATGTAAAAATTAAAGTTGCTCTAACTAAAGGGAGGACCAGTGAGTGACTTATCTGGAGAACCCTCTCAGTATTCCATGGGACTCAATTTTATATCCTGAGAACATTTGACCCAGAGCATCACAATTGCCTGGGCTGGTTATTGAAAATGCAAGTTCCCGGGCCTGTCTCACAGAGATTCTCATTAAATGGGTCTAGCGTGGGGCCCAGGAATCTGCATTTCAAATGCACTCTGGAGGGTGCTGATGGAGGTGGCCCACAGAGAGGAACCGATCAGAAACGCCGTGGAAGGGGGGCTGCTCCATGCCGGGCGCTGGGAGCGTCTCCAGGGTGGAGGTCAACTTCAGGAGATCAGGCTGGTTAATGAGCCAGAGGAAAGCAGGACAGGGAAGAAGGACCCAAGCAAGGTGGGCTCCCCCCCTGCATTGGAGAAATGTTTTGTTTGCTCCTTGAGTGTGGCAGCTGACAGGGAACTGACGACCTTTCAGAGGAGGCAGGGGCTGAGGGATGAGACACTTAGGGGCGAGGGCAGGGATGCAGTGTGACGGGGAAGGGCCATGGAGAGGGCTGGGAGGACTCAAGGTTGATAAGGGAAAGGAAATGCACATACTCCTGGCACCAACTAAGTGCAAGGGCTTGACAGACGCCATCTCCTTAACCTCTCACAGCGACGTCGTGGGCAGGCAACAGCTTCCCTCTCTACAAGGAGAGACAGAGGCTCTGCAAGGTCAGCCAGCCTGGCCCACAGTCACCAGGCTGAAAGAGGTATGGAAGTCAGGATCTCCTTCCAGGATCATAGGGCTCCAAACTTCTTGTTCTTTACCTTGTGTTTCTTAAGGTGAGTAATTGATGGGAAGCCACAATTTACATTTGTTCATTATTTCATCATTCACTCAACATTTATTGACCTGCTTCTAAGTGCCACATGCAGAGAGAGCAATAAACAAACAAACAGAAAGACTCTGTCCTCCTCCATATAACCTACAGTTCAATAGAAAACACAGATACTGAATAATCACACAGATACTTAGAATTTTGCAAACAGTTGTAAGAACTAAAAGGAAAAATTCCAGGCTCTGTGAGAGAGAAAGCCAAGCCTCTTAATTTAGACTGGGAGCTTCAGAAAAGGCTTCTGTGTGGGTGGGATGTTTAAGCTGAGACTCAAAGGACACAAAGCCTAGACATGAGTGTGGGGGAGAATGCTCTAGAATGGTGCTTTCCCAAACAACTTTCTGTGATAACAGAAATACTCTGTGTTCTCAATGTGGTAATCTCTAGCCACATTTGACTATTGAGCACTGGAAATAGGACTGGTATGACTGAGGAACAGAATTTTAATTTTAATTTACTTTCAATTAAATCTATATTTAGAGAGCTAGTTGGGGCTAGTGGCCACCATATGGGATGGCACAGATGTAGGACAAATGGAATGCTTGTGAAAAGGCCTGAGCTGGACGAGGGCTTAAAGGTCTCCAGGAACCTAAAGCGTGGTTGGTGCAAGGGGAGGCCCGGCAGTAGGGCGAGGCCGGCAGGGAGCAGAGATCAGAGTTTACAGGCATTGCAGCTTCACAGAGAATTTTCACTTTTCTGCAATGGGGAAATTGAAGAGTTTGAGAAAAGGAATAACTTGGTCAATTTTGTGTTAAGATGACTCTGCAGAAGGGAAGACAAGGAGGAGGCCATTATTGTTTTCTTGGCAAGAGATCCTTGAGGCTCAGTTTAGGGAGGCAACTGGAAATGAAGAGAAGTGGATGGCTTTGTGATATAATTTTCAGATAGAATCAACAGAACATCCAGTTTTAAAGAGACAGAATCCAGTTATCTAGAGCTGCATCATCTAATATGGTAGCTGCTAGACACTTATAGCTACTAAAATTTAAATTTTAATTAATTAAAATAAAATAGAATAGGAAATCTTGTTGGTCGGTTGCACTGGCCACATTTCAAGCATTGAATGGCCACATATGGGTACTAGCTACCACTACCGGCTGGTGTAGCTTTGGTGAACATTTCCATCGTTATAGAAACTTCTGCTGGATATTTATGGAGAGACTTAGAAAAGTATTTAAAAATAGATCTAGAAGAGATGAAAGAGATCTTCCAGTCCAACACCCTCACTTTAGAGATGGTGTGCCCGAGGACTTGCAGCTGATATCACTAGAGCAGTCTCTGTGCCAGGTTCTCAGATGGCAGCCTTCTCCACTCCACACATGTTCTAAAAAGGAGAGATGGAAGGACCAGCCTCCTGAAGGACTTTGCTTCTTCAGAGAAAGGTCCTGCTTCAAAAATGAATGGCAGAACAGTTCTCACTCCTCCCAAGCTCTTATCCAAGGGGCAGGGGAGTAGAAACAGGGGCGAAGGGCACGCGGACAGTATGATGATTCCCATTTGACAGAAGGGCTAAACTAAGGAGTAGGGAAAGGCTGCCAGAAGTCTCCGATCATTTAATAATTCCACAGCAGCCTGAAGAAGGAAGGGTAAGATAGGACAACAAAACACAACCACCATTACTGTTTCCAGCTGACGAGGGCCATTGCTGGACACTCAGAGAACATGTCTTCAGTTTCCTTCTGCAGAAAACAAGCCATCGGTTTCTGAAAACTACACATCACACCATAAGCCTCATTTCATCATTCAGTTCTGACCCTTCACTCAGCCTTTCCAATGAAAGACCCGAGAAAAGAGTTCCAAAGAAATGCTGCCAGCTCACGCTTTACACACAAGGCTAGACCCAGGCAACCCTTGTTGTCTCCAGAGAAGCAAAAAAGGAAAAAAAAAAAAATCTGAGCTAGCAAAGTCTCCTGGTGACCTTGTAAATCTGGGAACAATGAAGCAGGTTCACAGGAAGTAGGTGAAGACAGAAAGAAGCCTTGTTTTCGTCACCGCTGGGTTTCTGGTTAAGGGCACGCCTTAGCTTCAGTTGAGTTAAGTGGAAGAGGGAGGAGGAGGAAACTTCCAGAGGAGCAGGCTTGGGAAGGGGAGGAGTGCCCAGTGGGGGTGCCACAAAGTGTCCACGGGTACATGCCCCCCCCACAGACAAACATCACCGTGGGACGTGCATTTATCCACACATCCCCTTGCCCACTGAGGCTGCTCCACACTGTGGGGCTCAAGGTCCCAGGCTCCCAAGAGAACATCGGGCTCCATCTCAATGGTGGAAGTTTTCCAGAATTTCCTGTTGCCCTGTGTCTACTCGGAAAGCAGACTGTTGGCCCAGGACCGTGGCATATCCATAAGTCATATCTCTCCGTCACTATCTGATTCCCATCCCGCGTATTAGTAATGCCATTAACATTTTAATGCAATAACAAGAACAGGTACTGTTGGTTGAGCACTGCTATGCCAGGCCCTGTACTGCCTGCTCCATGTGCGTTATCTCAGTTACACCTCACAGTGGCCCGGGAGAATTATTGTTTGCCCACTTTGCCAGTGAAGAGAAGGAGGCTCAGAAGAGTTCCAGTACCTGCCCAAGGTCCAGGCACAAGCGAGCAGTGGAGCAGGAAACCAAACGCAGGGATTTTCAGCTCCAGCTGCCATACTCTTGACCTTCATGCCATCCCACTTCACTGTAGTCTTTCATACCTCGTGTATACTTTTGTTTTTACTTCAGCTTTAACTCACAATGAGCCAGTGGCGTGGGCATCGATCCTATTTTGCAGATAAGGAAATAGGCTCAGGTTGCTGAGCTAGCTCACTCAAGTCACATACTGGGTGGGTGAGGAGCTGAGTCAGAAGTTGAGTCCAGGTCAACTGACTCCTGTCTGTGTGCTCTTAAAGGTGACAGGCCGACCCCCGATCCAGAAACTCCTCTGACCTACAAGCACAGACAGAGAGGAGTGTTTGAGCTGAGCGTCTTCACCTGTCAGGTCCTGCAGGATTTTTGCCTGAAGTCGATTCATTCCACCAGTTCCTTGTGGTGGCTGGAGCCCGTGAGTACCATGAGATTTGGACCAGAGTTCACCAAGGCAAGATACCTGAGAACTGGCTCTGTCGTTGGTCCAGACCCAGAATAAGGAGTGTGTGAAGAATGGGGACAGGGAGGGCAAGGGCTGCAGCTGGGCTAGGGTGTCAGCACCTCACTTCCCACCAGAGAAGGCTCAGCTCTTCTTCCCAGCTGGGTAATGGCATTCGGGGCTGCCACATGGTAGGCTTGCAGTAGCAATGGAAAAGACACCAGGAGCATGTGGAAACTCCCTCTCTGTACGTCCCTTCTCCAAGGGCAAGTTTGGGAATGCCATACTTTCCCCTTTAAGCTGAGACCTTTCCTAAATTAAATTCCCACCACATCTTGACCTTTCATTTCTGCTCCTGTCTCTTCCCTTTGCTTCTAGGTTGTGCTCCTCTCCCACTTCTCCTCTAGACAAGGAGGAGAGGGGTGGTGTTACCTGTCTGTCAATCAGTTTGGTGCCTCTGTTTCCTGGCTAAGATCTACACTCTGGCCAGCTGATTTCACTGTTCTAAGATGCCCACCTGGGAGGTAGTGAGAGCTGAGCACACAACACACCCTGTGTGCTGAGCACGCAGCCACCTTGCTGCACAACTTAGGGTGATAACTGCCGGGGCTGCCAACGTGGCGTTGGGCAGGTTGTGTGTCCTCAAGAGTGCCCAGCTGAGGCTGTGAGTGACACCCAGCCGAGCTCTGTTCACCAGGCCAAGGCTGTAACCACCCAGGGGGTGACTCTAACTCGCACAGAGAGGCCCTGGGGGCTTGGGACAGCCAGGAGGGTAGAGGTAGCTTAAAGAGCAATCGTGATTGCTGTTCGTAGTCAGCACTGTGGTTGATAATTTTATGTATTCCTAGAATACCATTTGGGACAGTGTGGAAAGGGGCTGAGCTCTGGACTCAAGGCCTTGGGTTCAATCTAACTTCTCCCCTTACATGAGGTAGGACTTTTGTTAAGTTCTTTGGCCTCACTTTATGGACCCCCAAATGCTTCCAAATACATTTTCTCATTGACCCTCCCAAAAATCCCTGAAAGGAAAGCAAAGCATGACTTAGCAGTCTCATTTAGCAGAGGAAAGGTTAAGTGGGCCACCGGGTCAGCAAGTGGTGGGAGAGGCGAGAACTCAGGCCTCCCCTTTTCATTCCAGCTCCTCCAGGACTGCGTGCACACACACGGCTCAGGCCTGCGCACAGCATCGCGATTTTTCAAAGCACGTTCCCTTTCCTTATCTTATGTGAGTCTCAAAATGAACCAGCTGGGCAAGACAGTGACTGTACTTGCAGTGGGTTTTGTCTGATGCTTTGCTAATCCCTAAGGAGGGACATACCTTGGGAGGTGTGTGGCCACAGTCACTAATAGTGAACACAAGTTATTGACCATCTCCCTGATAATAAGCTCATATTTTTGCCTCGTTCTTCCTAGTTTAAAATCCACAGCCAAAGGGAATATCCCATTTGGTCTTCTCCACACTTGAGGGAGGGGCTGCCTGGGGGAGGGAGGGAGTGGCCTGAGACCCCCAGCTGGCGGGACCCGCCTGCAGCCCAGATGCGGGCATGCTGAGGCAGGGCCAGTGCCGACCCAACACCCCCTGCCTGGGTGCTGAGCTGGCCCAGTGTTTCACCTCCTGAGGGCTCCACGGAGGTGACCCTGGGCTTCTGAGCGAGGGTGGGCATATGGGAGTTGAGGGGTCATTAACAGTCTCCTGCCCTTGCTCTGATGAGGGCAGCTCCATTTCTCCATTTCAATCTGCTCTAATAATAATATTATTATTTTAAATTTTGGGTAGGTAAGGCATGCACAGTGAGCAAACCTCAAAATGGTGTATTTATTTTAGCATTTATTTTAAGCAGCCCTTGTGTGGTGCCTATCCGGTGCCAGTGTTGCTGGCTGGGTTCCCCGGGAAGCAGTAGGCGATAGGAGCGTGCAGGGCCAGGGGCTCCCTCGGGAGTGCTCTGGAGGTCAGGTCTGTGGGAAGGAGGGAAGAGGAAGCAGGAAATGGGATTGGGCTGGGGTGACAGTTGGGCCATGATGCAGACAGCCCCGTGGGGAGCTCAGACACTGGGATGGACCTTCCCTGGGCTTGTGAGTTGGAGCAAGAGCTCCGAGCTCTTCTCCCCCCATGTCATTGGGATGCAGTGGCCCTGGGAAGCGAGTGTGACTTTGGGAGAGGCAGTTCTGGGGAGGCCACCCTGAAGAGGGCTGGCAGTTGGCAGCCCTCGGAGCCTCCGAGGGAACACACCCTTCAGAACGAAGGGGGCTCTGGGCAGCTCACCTCAGCGGCCATCTCTTGGGCCATTCAGATCCACTTCTTATAAGCTCTGAATTGGCAGCTCCAGAATTCTGGTGGGTCTTTTTTCCTGGGGAAAATTTGTAAGAGGAAGTGAGAAAATCCCCGCCTCTCCTGCCACACCTGGTCCCAGGGCCAGCTCACATGCCCCTGGTCTCCCTCCTCCACTCTCCATCCCAGGTTCCCCTCAGCCCCGGCCAGCGCCTCCCCGGGTCTCAGTAGACCCAGACAAGTCCTCCGTCCCACGGTGCCTGAGCCCTGACGATGCTCAACTCAGGCCGTGACCGCCAAATCGGGCCAAGGGCACCAAGAGACACCCAAGTCAGTTGCCCGGGTTGTCTTCGCTGCCCCCGGTGAGTACCAGCAGCTCCCCCACCTCCTGCTGACTGGGGTGGGGGGTCCTCTTCCTGCCTGCTGACCCCTTGGCACAAGGAACCTAAAGTGCCCGGGGGCAGCTGTAGCCGAGTTCAGTGGGACTCTTGCTGTGATTTCTGGCAGAAGTTTCTCTTTAGGAAATGAGGATCTCTAAACCCACAGAGCCCAGAGATGCAGGGATGGGAAGCAAGAATTCCCCATGGGGGAAACTGAGAGTGATGGGAAGTGGGGCTTCTACCCCTTGTTTCCCAGACCTGTTCGTTCCACCCACTGGGGACACAGTGACTTAAAGGGGGGCCTGGGATGCCCGCAACTCAAGAGCGTTCATGGAGCAAGGAGCACCAGTCGCTTGACCCCATGCCATTCACTGCTCACCTCGTTTTGGGAAAGCCCCCTCTGGGAGCAGAGCAGACAGTCCCTAAGGAGTACTCCAAGGTCATCTTGCATTCAGGGAGGATGCAGGGTGTCCTCCCTGCTCAGGGGACATTTGGCTGAAACCTTCTCCACGGCTGACACACAGCTGCCTACCTCTGCTTCCATAGTTGCCTACCTCTGTCTCTCCTCACCTCCCTCCCTTTTCTCCCTCTCTCTCTCTCTCTCTCTCTCTCTCTCTCTCTCACACACACACACACACACACACACACACCAGTAGAAACCTTCCTTTGCGCCTTAGCCCTCTCCAGGAGTGGCTCTCTCCTAGGCACACACAGGCCTCTCCCGAGAGTGACGAAGATACAAGGGCCTGATAGTGAGAGTCGAGAAGGAGCCACCAGAGAAGAAAGTGCAACAAGCCCCAAAACAGCACGCTTTTCTCCATTTCTATTTTATTAGACTTTTTGGCTACAAGAAAAAACACAAGAGGTCTTAGCTGTGTTTCTTTCTAGGAAGAACCAACAGGCCTCCTGCATGATTTTTTCTCAGACCTTCCAGGTTCCAGAGACACCTCTGCTGCCAGCTGTCCTCAGCACATCCTCATGGAGCAGGCCGTCCCGGGCTCCCGCTGGAGATGCCACAGCCTCAGCTTTGCCCTCCAAGGGGCTGCTCTGGCCTCTCTCAGAACCAGCGGCCCCACCCACAGGGTCTGGGGAGTAAGGTGCCCTGTCATGGGCTCCAGGTATTTTTGACCACCGAGTGTTGATGGGACCTAAAACGGGGCAGGGGCAGCGGGGGCCCTGTGGTTATTTTTTCTCTTCCTGGACAGTCATCTGGCCTGGAATTTCAAGCTGTGAGTATTTACGGAAGGCCACAGGGGGTCCTGAGAGAGGAATGTGACAAACCGACCTCCATTCTGGCAAGGCCAGGGGCCGGGGACCTCTCCTTCTACTCCTCCCAGCCTGTTGCCCCTGACACTGCCTAGGGCGGGTCACCAGTCCATGCAAGGGAAGATGGGGGGCTTGGCAGCAGGGCTTCTCACAAGCCCTGGCTTCTAACCTGGGTGTCACCCGCACCCACACCCCTTCCCAACTGGCACATATATCTAGAATGTCTCCTGTGGCATGGCTGTATTTTCCCCAAGCTGCAGAAGCTCCAAAACTCTGGGCCACATTAGGAGGCAACTGAGCAGACGCCAGCGCGGTCCCTGTCACAGAAGCATCCAATGAACAGTTATTAAGTGAATGAATATCCCGGGCTGATAGGGGTAGCGGGTTGCCAACTGAGCCTCCTTTCATTCAAGCCCACCCGTAGCCCCATGACTTCCCACCCTGAGCTTCCCCAGCCCACATGGCAGCCCCCAAAGTAAGGAAATGTGAAGGGGTCTTGGAAACAGAGCTGCACCTGATGGACCCACACCTCCCTCCCCGCCAGCCCCAGGCCTGCTGGATATTTCTGTAGGGTGCCCACCGAGGTCTTCCCTTACCCAGTGATCCTGGTGTTGGCAGTCAGGTGGGAAAAGGACAGAAAGCAGCTGTCGGGAACTGCTGGTTTAATCACAGCTCTTCAGAGCAGCCGGGTCTGGAAAGCTCCTAGTGGCAGCTCTGTTTGTGGAATAAGAGCAGACATCGGGAGCTCAGATAGGCGGGTGCCAGGCCGGGGGCCAGCCAGCCGGGGCTGACCCCTCCAGCTCGGGCACCTTTCCTCCAAGGCTGCCGCTTGTATTCAGCCCCTGTAGGTTATCAAATACCATTCCTCACTGGGGACACAGCAGGGGGACAGTAAACACTCCATCTTCATGGAACTTTTGTTCTCCATTTCCCTTCAGCTGATGCCCGTGCCACTGGAGCAGGGGAAGGCTCTACGGCCGCGGCATCTCCTTGAGCAACAGGTAAAACTCAGACCCAGGCCTGGAGGGGCTCCAGTGGTGGCCCCTGCTGACCCCTAAGAAGGAGCATGGTCCTGTTAGCTTTCCTGAAGGCAGATCTTGGCTGCCCCTAGATGGCCTCTGGGGCAGTTGGCTGGGTGGCTTCTAGGTCCAGCCCTGGATGGTCATTTCTGAGACCATGTGATAGTGGGGTTTATCTGTAAGGACAGGCTGTTATTTCAGATATTCTCAGGAGGGTGGGAGGAAAGTAATGGGCAATCGGGACCATTTCCCAGGGAATTTGCATGAGAATGAACTGACCGTCGCATTGGCCTGTGCATCTGTATGTGAGCTGTTCCGTGACCACGGACCCTGGTATGTGAGCTGTTCCGTGACCACGGACCCTGGTATGTGAGCTGTTCCGTGACCACGGATCAAGAACAAGGTCTCGGTCACAGCTCTCATTGCTCGCCATGCTCTAGCCTGTCTAGCTCTTCTTGCCCCACCATCCACCATGGAACTGTGTGGAGCAGCCCACCTCCTCAACATGGCCTGCTGTGGGCACCCTTGACTTCCTTCACCCCACTGGCATTGCTTTCCCCTCCTAACGCCCTTCCTCCTAAACCCACGGGTCTGGCATGGCTGAACAGGGAAGAACTATGTAATGAGAACATGTTTAGCAGAGAAAAGTTTCAGACTGGGCACTTAAGCACCAAATGACCAGGCTACCGAGCGCTTTCCTCTTTGAGTATCATCTCAGTTTACCATCCTGCTTTCCTCCTTTGCCTGTTTTTATTTAAAGCGGATATTGAGGGCTGACTCTGGGTCAGGCACTGTGCTTAAATGACATTTCATTTAATCCTCAAAACAGTCTTGTGAAGAGGCATTATTAGGCCTTATTTTACAGAAGAGGGAATTGAAGCTTAGCCAGGAAGGGAGATTGCACAGCATCCCTCAGCTGCTTACAGGATTTGGCTCCCAGGGTCAGACCTCGGAGACGCTGCTCCTAACCGCTGTGGGGTACGGACCTCCACCCCAGGCTGATACTGCATCTTGCTGGTCTTAATGGCAGTCTCAGCTGAGAGTCCTCCTCGAGCCTTTCATTCATATTAATCCAGGAGAGTGACCGATTTCCTCTTGTCTCTTGCTTACAAGACCTGGGTCCTGGCTTCTCCATGCCTGAGGGTGAAATCTGCCCCGTCCTGTAGCCCAGTGGTCCCATGGGGGCTGCTTGCCACTCTTCGGTCCACCCTCCTAGACGCCCCCAAAGGGGACCACAGATGAGGGGGAGCACAGTGCCCACAAACACCCATGCAGTTGTGCTCCCCTGTGCTTTCTCTCTGTGGGCTCTTTAAGCCTCAGGTGCCTTAATCTGTGAAATAGAGGTAAAACAGGAGCCTACTTCGCAGTGTTGATGGGGGATTGCATGAGAGACCTCAGGAGGTATTTAGCAGAGGGTCGGACACGTTAGACACTAAACAGTTAGTATCTATCCCAGGTCCTCAGTCTTTTATCTGCAATTCTGAAGTCCAAAAAGCTCTTAAAAGTGTACAGTGGCTGTTAAAACTCATCTGGCAGTGAAACCCACCCTGACGTAAAACGCAATGTAGGTTTGATTCTTCTCAGTTCGTGTGAACATGGTGCCGTTCACTACAGGAATATTTACCGGGTGACTCTCTGGCCCTGCTGGGGTGTTACGTGATACATCACGCAGGGACCACATTACCCTTAAAAACTCTGAAAACTCCTGAATTCCAAAACACACCTGGTTCCCAGTGTTTAGGATACGAGGTTGTGAGCCTGCATTACTCTTAGGAGCAGAGTTTACTACAACCCCTGACTGAGTTACAGTAGCAGTGACAGTCAACTCAGGAACTCTAAGAACCAAAACCCTGGAAGAAATGGAAGAAGTGAGCTGGTGGGCACCAGTGAAGCCCAAAATAAGGACCCCAAAGCTGGGGCTGTTAACTTAAGGCCAGCTGGTCCCTGGAGAAAAGGGTCTTCAAGGATGGGGAAGCTTAAATCAGGAGAGGAAAAGGGGGGCCGAGGATGGAGTGGAGGACTTTGGGATTCAGTTCAAATTTCACATTTACTAGTTATGATTAACTAGCTTGGGTGATTGGCTGAACTCTCCTGAGCCTTGGTTTCCTCATCTCTAACACAGTCATAGTGCTCTCTCTCTCTCTCTAGCAAGGGCTGTTATAAATATAAAATAAAATAGTATATGTAAAGTGCTACCAGAGCCTCCTTTCTTCTTTTGGTAGCTCAAGTCCTCCCAGTTTGGCTCTCAGAATATTCAAGAAGCCTGTTGACCACAGACCGGGTATATTAAATCAGGAGGGAAAACAACAATGATGGCCATTCAATCAACCAGTGCTCCAAACAAGTAACTCCTACCCCATTACAACATTTGAGGACTCGCTCCCATCCAGCTCCTTCCATACCTCTAGTGAAGCCACACCCTCCAGCCAGCAGTGGACTGGGGAAGCCAGACTGACAGCCCAGGAGACCTTTGCCTTCAAGTCAGAGATGTTTGTTCCCTGGAGCCCTCATTTTATCTTCTTAGGACCTCTTGTCCTGTTGTAACACACAGCCACACCCCATGGGGAGTTTCCCAATGAGTGGCGATTGTCCATTGTTCAGATCCTTCTCAGGTCAATTGGGTCATACAAACACCCAAAACCATATAAATCCTACATATCAACTAGGGGACAGGTTAAGCGGAAATGAAAAACAAAAGGGAGTGGAGGTTATCGCTGGTAGAAATGCAGGGCGAGAGAAGGCTGCGCCATGTTGAACACAGGAGAAAAAGTGGAAGAAAAGTCACAGGAGCAGAGCTCACATCAGAGTCAACTCCACAAGGCAGGGCTCAGGAAAACTGTCCAGTTCTGAAGGGAGGCACGCACCACCCCAATATGGAACATCTGGTATACCATCTGGCACATACAAAGGTTGCGAGACGTAGAAGGCATTTTTGGTGGTAGCATTCTCGCCATCATCACTGTTGTCATCATCATCATCATCGCCTGCCTTAATAGTGCTTTTGGGTTTAGGAAGATCATCTCTCTGAGAAGCTGGGATTGGGAAGAGTACACAGACTCCAATGGCAGCAGGGAGAACAGCCTGGCTGAGGCAGAGAATAGATTTAGAGACTGGAAGTTTTTAAACATCAAACTGAGCCTTTGACTACAGTCACCGGGCTGCTGTTGGGCATTGTTGAGAGAGAAAACATGATTTAAAATAGCCTGAAGGGAGCCTGGAAGGAATAAGAAGGAAGAGATAGATCTTGACATTTTGAAGATGACTTTGAAGATGTGGCCAAGTCCAAGACTTAAGTATCTGAAAGATATTTAAGAGGTTAGTTTCTGAATTTCAATTATTGGTGACCCATGACACGGGCATCAGTGGGTAGAAGAGGCTAAAGATCAGATTACACCATCTTGGGGGAGCAGTTCCAATTCATCTCAAATGGCTTGTGGTGGGGAGCACCTAGCGGAAAACATCCTAGGTTTGGAGTCAGAAGACTGATGTTTAAGTGGCGGCTCTGCAGTGGCTGGGTAGTCTCTGAATCTCAGTGTCCTCATCTCTCAAGAGATGGGATGACTACTGGTGGGGTGATCTTCACAGAGCTGTTAAAAGGCCAAAGGAACTGTTGTAGGTGGAGCTGCTTCTCAAGTTGCCAAGGATCACACTTCTGTGCTATGACTTTAACTCTCTTGCTAGAAGACCTATGAGGTGATGTCTCTCACTCACTGTCAGTCGACTTTTTGTGTGTGTTAGTTCAGTGTTTTATTTGCAAGCATTAGAAAATGGAGATCTCTCAGAAGGCTACTGGGTAGCCCACAGAACTGGAGGAGAGATGAATTACCAGGCTCAAAAGAGCTCTTTGAACTGTTTCTCCAGAAGCAAACTGGCTGGCATTGCTGAGCCAAGGGCTCTGGAGCTACTCTAGTAGCAGAGCACAAGTTGGGGTGACCACTGATTTGGGGTGAAGGTTGCGCCTGGCACCTGCACCCCCTACAAGGTGCCACCTTCATACACCAAGCGTGATGCGTGAGGTCCAACTGCCCAGGCCTGAGAGGTTTAGACCAAACTGCATCTAGCAGGTAAAAATATCCAGGCTCCAGGGAACCTGCAGAGAGCGTTTCCAAAGCCAGCCAAGGACTTCAGTGTATGGAGGAAATTATTAATCACACCCTATGATTCTTCCTGGTATGAGCTGTCTTTACACTTTAAAAATAAATGTGAACAGAGGCCCCCGGCCCCTCCTTTCTTTAATGATCCATCTTGGAAGTAGTTGGCAACCCTGCTCCCTGTGCCCCCCAACGTAGGCTGCCCTGCTCCCTAGAAAAACAGGAATTTCTTATCAAATCAACAGGAAATCCTATTTTTACTTTATGTTAGAACTGAAAATACCACAGGGAGAGAGGCACTCCCATATCCAAGCCATGTCCTAAATTTATCCCCAACTGAAGCTC
>PVKY010006521.1:0-15869 GCA_004027775.1 Bradypus variegatus
TTGGGGGGGTGGTGCAGGGAGGCACAAAACGGGACAGGGCATAAAGAACAAACTGATCAATTGACCAAGGCTATGAAGAAAATGAACAAGCTGACTACTTCACACAGGAGAGGCCTCTCTGAGGAAGGCCATTTAAACCAAGACAAGAATGATGAGAAGGAGCCAGCCTCGTGAAGGGTGACAGGGTTGGAAAAGGAAAGCATTGTAGCCTAAGAGAACCAAATGAGCAAAGCCTCGGAGGCAGCAAAGACCGCAAATTGGGAAGGTAGGGAAGAGCTAAGGAGAAATCAATGAAGAATCCAAAGTTTTGAACTTGGGTGACTAAATGGTAGTGCTATTCACAGAACATGTTTGGAGGGAAAACTGAATTTCTTCATTATCCACAGGAGAGATATTTTGTTGGTAGCTGGAAATTTGGAACTGGAGGTTGAGAAAGAGTTCAGGCTTTACGTATGAATTTTGCAAAGCCTTCAAAGCCAACGACATAATATCTCTCTGACCCTGCTCTCATCATCGCATCTCTCCGTGATTCTCTCTTCCACTTTAAAGACCCTTGTGTTTACATTGGGCCAAATGGGATAATCTCCCTATTTCAAGGTCCATTGATTAGCAACCTTAATTCTGCTTTGCCATGTAACCAAAATGTTCACAAGGTTCTGGGGTTTAGGGACATGGACATCTTCAGGGGAGAGGGAGGATATTATTCTCCCTAACACAACATACAAATTTGAGAATCAGCTTGTCAATTTCTACAAAGGAGTGTGATAAGATTTTGATTGAAATTATGGTGAATCTATAGAATAATTTAGGGAAAATTGAGAAGTTAATAATGTTGAGTCTTCCAACCCATGAACAAGGTGTACATCTTCATTTATTTAGGTTTTCTTTAATTTTTCACAGCAATGCTTTGTAGTTTTTAGTATACGTATCTTACACATTTTTTGTCATATTTATCCCTTCATATTTAATATTAACGCTATTGTAATATTTTTTTAATTTCAATTTTTGATTGTTTGTTGCTAGTATATAAAAGTACAAATTTTTGTATATTGATCTTGTATTCCACAACTTTACGAAACTCACTTATAGTTCCATTAGCTTTTTTGTAGATTCCGTCAGTTTTTCTACATAGACAATCATTCAGTTTGTGGAGTTTTCTTTTCTTTAAATGTCGTCATTTTTATTATTAGGGTAATGCTGGCCTTGTGGAATCAGTTGAGAAGTATGCCATCTTTAAATTTTCTGGAAAATTCATGTAGATTTAGTATAATTTCTTCTTTAATATTTGGTGGGATTCATCAGTGAAGCCATCTGGGGTCTGGAGTTTTCTTAAGGGAAAGTTTTCAATTACAAACTCAATTTCTTTATTAAATATAAATCTAATCAGAGTTTTCTCTTTTTTTTTGTATGAGCTTTAGTACTTTGAAGGAATTTATCCATTTCATCTAACTTGTCAAGTTTATTGGCATAGAATTGTTCATATATTTCCTTATTGTACTTTTAATAGTTGTAGAATCTCAAGTAATGTTACATGTCTCGTTCCTGAATTGATAATTTGTGTCTTCTCTCTTTTTGTGCCAGTCTGGCTAGTGTTTTATCGATTTTATTGATCTTTTGAAGAGACAACTTTTGGTTTCACTGATATTTCTCTATTGTTTTTCCATTTTCTCTTTCATTGATATTTTCATTGATATTGTTCTGCTTGTTATTATTTTTGGGTTTAATTTGCTTTTCTTCTTCCAGTCTTTTCTTAGCCTTTTTATTTTGAAAATGCTTTAATACTTACAGGACAGTTACAAAAATAATCCGAACTCTAAACAGAGAACTTCAGAATACCCTCTACATCCCCAGATATACGGATCCACTGATTGAAACATTTTCTATATTTGCCATATAATTCTCTCTGTCTGTCAGTCAATTTTCTGAACACTTGAATAAGGTTGTATACATCATGCACCTTGAACATTTATTACTACCATGTACATTTCCTAAGAATAAGGATATTCACTTATGTAACCACCTTAAGTGTATTATCAAGTTCAAGAAATTTAACATTTAACAGGCCTGTAGTCTATAATCCAATTTTTTCATATATCCAAATAATGTCCCTTTGTGCCTTTATTCCTCCTTTGCTAGATCCCATCCAGTATCATGTATTGTATTTAATTATCATTGTCTCTTTAGTTACTCTTTTTACAATTAATTGTTTAATAATATAAACTTTCCTATCTGAACTACTCCCAAGCATTCCATTCAGTGGGATCAGTTACATTCACAGTATTATGGAACCTTCACCACCTTCCATTACTAAAACTTTCCCAACTCCCCAAACAGAAGCCCTACACCTATTATATATTAACTTCCCATATCCTGTGCTCCCCATCCTTAGCAGCCTGTAGTCTAATTTCTGTCTCTATGAGCTTGCATATTCTCCAATATTTTCTTTGTAGTTACCTTGGGGCTTAAATTTAACATCCTCAATCTAAAACAATCTTGTTTGCTTTGATACCAACTTAATTTAAATAGTATACACAAACTATGTTCCTATACTTCTCCATCCCACCCCCCTTTTATAGTTCTTTTCACAAATTACATGTTTACATATTATGAGTCCCAAACCATTGATTTCTCATTACATTTTATGCATTTGCCTTTTAGAATCTGTACAAAGTGAAAAGTAGAGTTAAAAACCAAAAATACAATAGTACTGGCATTTATATTTATCCCTGTTGTTATCCTTACCAGTAATCTTTGTTTCTTTATGCAGCTTTAATCTTTTGTCTATTGTCCTTTCCTTTCAACCTATAGAACTTCTTTAGCATCTCTTGTAGGGCCTCTCTGGTGGTGACAAACTTCCTCAGCTTTTGTTTATCTGGGAATTTTTGAAAGATAGTTTTGCCGGATATAGAATTCTTGTTTGGCATTTTTTTGCTTTCAGCACATTAAATATGTCATCCCACTGCCTTCTTGCCTCCATAGTTTCTGGTGAGAAATTGGCATTTAATATTATTAAAGTTCCCTTGTATATGTTTCTTCTGTCTTGAGGCTTTGAGAATTCTCTGTTTATCTTTGGCATTCGATAGTTTGATTATAATATGCTGTGGTGCGTGTCTATTTGGGTTTATCCTGTTTGGAGTTCATTTAGCATCTTGGATGTGTATATATATTTGTCTTTCATTAAATTGGGGATGTTTTCAGCTATTATATCTTTGATATTCTCTCTTCCCCTTTCTTCTCTTTCTGAGACTCCCACAATACTTACATTGGTATGCTTGATGATATCCCACAAGTTTCTTAGGCTGTGTTCACTTTTCTCTATTCTTTTTTCCTTCTGCTCCTCAGACTGGATGATTTCAATTGTCGTCTTCAAGTTCTCTGATTCTTCCTACTGCCAGCTCCAATATGTATTGTACCTCTGCAGGAATTCCCTGTAGGGAGTTCTGAATTTCTGTTACTGTGATCTTCAGCTCTGTTTGGTTCCTTTTCATACTTTTCATTTCTTTATTGATACTCTTTGTGTTCATCCTCTGTTTTCTCGTTTTCCTTTAGTTTTTTTGTGTGTGCATTTTTTTTCTTTAAATCTTTGAGCATATTTAGGACCATTTTTTAAAAAGTCTTTGTTTTTTATGTCCCAGGTCTAGTCTTCCTCAATGATGCTTTCTAATTCTTCAGTTTTATCCTTTGCCTCGGTCATCACTTCCTGCTTCTCTGTATGCTTTATACCCTTCTTTTGAAGCTTGGACATTTTGATATTTTAATATGTTGTTGCTGTAATTTAGACTCTGTGATATCTGTTCCTTAAGCTTGCATCCAGCTAGAGTTATGACAGAGATTTCCTTGAATGCTAAGAGCTAATAATAACAACAACAACAACAGGAAAAAAAAAAAAGAAGAAGAAGAAGGGAGAGGAGGAAGGGGCATGAGAGGAGGAGGAAGAAAATAGAAAACACTTTTCCCAGTATTTGCAGATTGACCTGTGCCAGTGCTCTCCTTTTGGATTTATCCATGCAGTGAGTTTAGAGGATAGCTCCAGACCAAAGTGTAGGAGCCTCCTTGTGCCTGCATCTTGTCTTGAGTATGTCCACATGGCCCTATGAATTCCCCTGTTTACATGGATCTGAATGTCCCCTCCTCCCTAGGAAATAATTTCCTCATCACAGGCACTGTACTATATGTCCTAAAGGCAGCAATCCCTTGCCCCAGGCAGCATAACTTCACTGCTTTCCCAGAGCATTCTTAGGAGAGCTCTGTGAACTACCTTCTACAAACAGGAAAATTTCTAGTTTAATACCTCAGGCAAGAGTCCCTCAGGCCACCACCAGACATACTGGGCCAAACATACACGTCCAAGCACGTGCACTAAGATTACTCTGCTCCCTCAGGTACTGGGACCAGGGATCCTTACTGGGAGCGTGGGCCACCTCTGCACCAAGCCTGTGAGTGGGGGGAGAGGGGCAGCCAGGGCACCGTGAGATCTTACTGTTTTTAAGTAGCCTTTTTCTTAATTTGACACCAACCCTGTCATTGCAGTCCTTTAACTTTCCTGGAGCTTTGAGAAAGAGTTTCTATCAGTTCCTGATGGTTGTTCAAAGCTTCTATGAGGGGATGGAGCCCTGAAGCATCTCACTTTGCCATCTTTAGTAAGGCTCCAGATTAATGTGGAAACTGAGGTGGGCAATTTGAGACCTTCTTTCTTTTCTAACAAGCATTCAGTATTGTGAATTTCACCCTAAGTATTATTTTGGTGTCTTCCCACAATTTTTGAGATCTTGTGTTTTCATTTTCATTCAATGCAAAATATTTTTAAATTTTCCTTTTGATTTCATCTTTGACTCATGTTATTTAAAATTGTATATTTTAATTCCTTATATTTGGTGATTTTCCAGATGGCTTTTTGTCATTGATTTCTAATTTAATTCACTACAGCTAAAGAACACGCTTTGTATCACTCCAATCCTTTTAAATGTGTTTGTGGTAGATTGAATTTTGTACTCCAATTTAGACATATTCTTAATCTTAATCCATATTCATGTGGGTGTGACTCCATTGTAGATGGGATCTCTTGAAGATGTTATTTTAAGTTAAGGTGTGGCCCAACTGAATAAATTGGGTCTTGATCTGGATTACTGGATTCCTTTTTAAGCACAAGAAATTCAGATGTAGTCAGAGAATGCCACAGGAGAAGCCAGAAATCAGTGGTAACCTGGTAGAGAAAAAAGAGGCCATGCCATGTGATGGGAAAGCCAAGGAACCCAAGGATTGCCAGCCAGTCAGAACACTACCAACCCTAGGTGGAAGCAAGCCTTCCAGCCTCTGCAACCGTGAGCCAATTAATTACTGTTATTAAGCCAACCCATTGTGTGGTATTTGTCTTAGCAGCATGGGAAACTAAAACAGTACTGAAACTTGTTTTATGGTCCAGAATATGGCCTATTTTGGTAAATGTATTGTGTGCCCTTGACAAGAATGTGTATTCTGTTGTTGGATGGAGTGTTCTGTAAATGTCAATTACGTCAAAATGGTTGAAGGTGTTAAGTTTTCTGTATCCTTGCTGATTTTCTCTCTACTTGTGTTATTAACTATTGCAAGAGAGGTTTTAAAGTTTCTGACTGTAACGGGGGTGTATCTGTTTCTCCTTGCAGTTGCTTCAGTTGTTACTTCATGTATTTTGAAGCTCTGTTTTTAGGTGCATAATTGTTTAGGATTGTAGGTCCTCTGATCCTTTTATCATTTTAGAATGACCTTCTCTATTTCTGTAATATTATTTGCTCTGGAATCTACTTTGTATGATATTAATGTAGCCACTCAAGCTTTCTTTTGATTAGTGTTAGCATGATATATCTTTTTCTGTCCTTTTGCTTTTAACCTCTTTGTATCTTATCTTTGAAGTACAGTTTTAGGCGCCATTTAGTTCAGTTTGCTTTTTTCACCCAACCTGGTAATCTCTGCCTTGTATTTGGGGTGTTTTAACCATTTACTCATTATTGATATGAGTCAGGTTTCAGTTTGTCATCTTGTTATTTGTTTTCTTTTTCTCTTAGCGTTCTTCATTTTCTTTGCCTTGTTTGTCTGCCTTGTTTTGGATTGAGAATTTTTTACAATTCCATTTTATGGCCTTTTGTTAACTATAACTTCTCTTTTTCTCTTATTTTAATGGTTGTTTTAGGATTTAAGTATACCTATTTAATTTATCACAGTGTGTCTTCAATTGAATTATACCACATCTCATATAAAATAAGAATCTTAAAATAATATAGTTTCTCTCTTCACAGTCTTTATAGTGTTGTTGTTATACATTTTACTCATACATATTATATAAAGCCCACAGTAAATTATCACTTTGTTTAAACAGTTATGTTTTAAAGAGATGTAAATTATAAGAAAAATTCTTATAATTTACCATTATAGTTACCATTTCTGATGCTCTTCATTCCTTTGTATGTACTTCCAGAAATCTGAAATTAGTTTCATTTTTTTCTGAGGACTTCTTTCAACATCTCTTAGGGTAGGGTGAGTCTGATAGTTACGAAGTTTTTCAACTTCTGTATGTCTGAAAAAAAAACTTTCTTTGCCTTCAGTTTTGAAAGATACTTTTGCTGGACATAGAATTCTAGGCTGACAGTTTTGTTTAAAACAGTATTTTGTTTGTTTGTTTTGTTGTTGTTGTTGTTTGTAGTTTGGTAGTTTCGGGTATTTATTTCTAGCTATTCCAATGCATTAAAACCTAAAAAGGGTTATCTATACAGTGCATAAGAGTGTCCACCAGAGTGACCTCTCGACTCTATTTGGAATCTCTCAGCCACTGAAACTTTGTTTCATTTCATTTTGCATCCCCTTTTGGTCAAGAAGATGTTCTCAGGCCCACTGTGTCGGGTTTAGATTCATCCCTGGAAGACATATCACATGTTGCCAGGGAGGTTTAAACCCCTGGGAGTCAGATCCCACATAGTGGGAAGAGCAGTGAGTTCACCCGCTGAGTTGGCTTAGCTAGAGAGAGGGGGCTACATCTGAGCAACAAAGAGGTACTCAGGAGGAGACTCTTAGGCACAATTATAAGCAGGTTTAGCCTCTTCTTTGTGATGCGGTATTTTAAAGATGTTGCTCTGCTGTCTTGGATGCACTATTTCTGACAAGAAATCACTCTCACCCTATCCTCATTCCTCCACATATGTCTTTTTTTTTTCCTCCAGTCCCTTTTCAGATTTTCTCCTTATTACTGGTTTTTAGCAATTTCATTATGATGTGTCTTGGTACACTTTTTTTTGTGTTTCCAATGTTTGTGGTTCATTGAACTTTTTGGATATGTGGGCTCTAGTCTTTATCAAATTTGTGAAAATGTCAGCCATTATTTTTTCAGACTGTCTTTTCTGATCCCCTTCTCTCCACCTTTATCCTCTCCTTCAGGAACTCCAGTTATACATATATTACTAGTCTGTGGAAGTTGTTTCACAGCTTATTGATTCTTTTCCTTAAATTCCTTTTTCTCTCTGTGGTTCATTTTGGAAAGTCTACTGTATGTTTTCAAGTCTGCTAATCTTTTCTTCTGCAATGTATAATCTTTTAAGCCCCTCCAGAGATTGTAGCTTTCGCCTTTAGAAGTTCAATTTAGGAAATTTTTATACCTTCCTATAGCTACTTAATTTTTAAAAAATATGAGGTGCAGTTATAAGAACTGATTTAATGTCCTTGTCTGCTAATCCTAACATCTTTGTCAGTTGTAGGTTGGTTTCAGTAGTTGACTTTTTCTCCTCATTATAGTTCATATTTTTCTGTTTCTTTGCATGCTTTATATTATTTGATTAGATGCCACACATTGTGTGTGCCAGGTTCTGGTTAATTTTGTATTCCTATATATGTCCTTGGGTTTTAACTGGAGATACAGTTAAATAATTGGAAACAGTTTGATACTTTTGGATCTTGCTTTTGTAATTTTTTTGGCAAGACCAGAGGAGCGATTAGTCTAGGGCTAATTATTTCCTAGTACAGAGGCAAGATCTTCTGAGTACTCTACCCCATTAAATTCTGAATACTCTACCCCATGGTCCATGCAGTGGAAGGGCCACTATTTTCAGTCCTTTTTGGGTGCCCAGTTCTGTTTACTCTGGTGCTCTCATGATTTGATCTTTCCCTTTCTCTGGCCTTGGGTAGTTCCCTCACATGCATGCACCCACCTTTAGCTGCCTTGTTCTTCCCAGACTCATGACCCTGTCTTCTCATCTCAGGGAGTCGATCAGGCTCCTCTGGATTCTCCCTCCTTGTGCCACAGTCTGTAAACTGTCTCAAGATAGTTAGTAGCTGTGGTAATTGTAGTGCTCGCCTTGTTTGTTTCTCGTCTCTTGGGGATCACTTTACTGCATTACCTGATGTCAGATATCTTGAAGACTGTTGTATTACATACTTTGGCTCTCTTTTTGTGTGTTTGTTGTTGTTATTTCAGGTGGGAGGGTAAATCTGCTGCTGGTTACTCTCTTGGTTGTTTCCAGAAGTCCCCCAAGGCCCTTCTCTTCAGTCACCTCACATTTTGAGGAGAGGAATAGAGATTGCAGGAGCCCATAAGCCATGGCCTCTGGTACAAGTAGTCTGTAAAATGAAGTGTGACTGTTGTTTAGTCTGCCTATTTAATACTTCTTAAATCTCCAGAACATTATAAAGGTTTTCTGTGAGTAGCAATTTATAGACTGTTTGGGCTAGATCTCAGAGCTGCAGGACCTCCCTTAAATGTGTCAGTGACATTTTCAAAACACAAGGGGCCATTGATAGATTGCAAATCAGTTTTCACTCTTAATTGGTAGTCATTCTGCAAACTTGGTTGTTTCTACTTGTGCCATCTGGATAAGGTTGCAGTTATGGAAAATTTATTCTCTGAGGACCTTAATAGTATCTAGGGCCCTAACATAAGAGAATTTACTGGGATTCGAGGATTTATATTTGGAACACTGAAAATCTTCCCAGTCCAACTCCAAGAAGTGCTATGTGATTCTTGTTTATCTTATTCTTGAGTATTTATTTGAAATTGGAAGGGGAAACTCCACTATCTTATTTGCTTGAGAAAGAAAAGACCAGTATTTTACTGCAAGGGAGAGAAAGGCTTAAGAGAAGTTGAAAGTAATCATAGACTCATTAAAAATGTTTTTAAACACTAGTTACTATGAGTGTGTATTTGGGCAATGGCATGAAAAAAAATGTGAGTAAGCCACTTTTAATTTTTATTTACTTCCTTGAATTTCAAACATTTAGTCTTCCAAACCAGTCTTATTTAGTAATTATTTCCCTTTTTATGAATCATTCTTTTATAACTGCCAATCAATGCTTTTGTAACTGGTATTACTTCAGAGTTATAATATTTCAGATAAAAACAGTATCTTGCTGTTATAGGTAACCTGAACAGCCTAATTGTAAATGAATATATAGTTTGTTTTAGGTATTTTGAGATAGTGAAAATAGTTTTTTTCTCCTGGATCTTCTGAGATCTGGAGACATTTAGTAAGTAGTTTCCAGTTTCATTTTGGAGATAAATATTATAAATGACAGAGAAAACAAAGCAAGATAGCTCTGCTAAGTGTTAAGCTGAGTGGTGTAGGTCCTAAGCATTTTAGCATTTTATCGCAGAGAGCTCCCTGAGCTGAGCTGTTGTAGTCAGGATAGGTCCCACTGAAGACTGAAAGGAAGGTTTTCTGAGCTGGGAAGCAACGGGTGTATATACAGTGGCAGGAATGCTAACTGCATGTTGTGGATACTGTACAGTGAGGAGAGAGTAGACAGAATAGGTGGAGGGTAGGTGGGAAAAGTATGTTAGAGTCAGGTGGAAGATCTTAAGTTCTTAGAATTTGTACTTTATACAGCAATGGCAGTGAAAATGTGATAAGAGTCATTGAAGAGACTGTAATGGAGAGCACCATGGAGCTGATGACCAGATGTGGGGATTGAGAGGGAAGAAGAGTCAAAGGTTTTGAGCTAGACAAGTGATACATTATCATAACAAACAGGGAAGTTGAGGGGGGGGGACTTGAATGAAGTGATTCCAGAGATCCCTGAAATTTTTTCTAAACATTCCCAATTTCTCTGTGTGGCTCTTGATTGGCAGCCATTCCCTGTATTCCTTGTCCTTTAAGAGTTGAGTCTGGCAGGTTGAACTCTGGAATGGGAAGGGGAATTTAGAGGTCACCTGGCCTAATCCCTTCATTTTACAGATAAGAAAATTGAGGGCTTCAGAGATTGTGATTTCTTTTAAGGCAGCCCTGGTCTGCTGGGCTCTTGCCACTCTGTATCTAGGTTCAATTGTCTGAAATTCTCATAGCAAAAGTTACTGTGTATAAAACTTGGCTTGTTGGCAAAAGTGGGCCTGGTACTTTTCTGCCATAATTCAGTTAGTTGGTTCTTCAAACCCAAGAACATTAGTAGTTAAAATAATTTCTTCCCAGTGGTCTGCTTTTCCTTTACCCATAACCTCAGAGCTGCAAGCTTTGTAGGAGTACACTGTGGACGTCAGAGCCAAAGCCAGCCAGGGTGTAATGAGTCTTAACATGTTCCTGAGCTGTTAGAGAGGAGGCAGTGCCCCATACTAATCTAAGCCGGGGCTAAGATTCTTACTGGAGGTCAGTTTCTACAGTTTCAAAAATGAGGAACAAAGATGCGTGGCGGAGATCAGTTAAGAGACTTTGCTTCCTTTCCTTGCCCCTCTGAACCCCATTCCCAATGACTTCTCACGCATCGAGCCCTGAATTCGTGAGTGACTTCTTACCCTGACAGAGAAGGAGATAATGCCAATGCCCTGAATGTGCTTTAACTGGACCCTGGGGAGCGTGCCATCTCGTTTCCTTCCCAGGCCTCTTTCTTCCCCTTACTCCCAGGGCGCTCTCTCATTTCCCTCTTCCATCTGCCTGCTTCCCGCCCTTCCTCCCCCGGGGACATGCACCCCCAGTCTCCCCTTTTTTAACTGAGCAGCTCCCTGGCGGTGTCCTACAACCCTTCCTCAGCCCAGATCGTTCCGGGGCGGGGCTGGCGGCCAAGGTGGGGCAGGTGACTGGCGGGGGCGGGGCCTGCCATGGGGGGGCGGGGCCCAGGGTCGGCTCCCGCAGGAGGTTGGCAGGCGGGCGCCACCAGGGGTGGGTGGCTCCGAGCCCAGCCTGGTGAGACGCTGGTGTGGCGCAGCTGTGGCGGTGCTGCCCGCTTGCCCTGCTCCGGGGATGGGTCTGAGAAGGTAAGTGAGCGGCCGGCCCAGCTCGCCTGCGGAGCCCGGGTGGGCAGGGGCCCTGGTGTCGCGCGGGGAGGCCGTGGGCGCGCCGGGGCAGGTGCAGTTTGCAGGGACCGGCCTCTGCGCCACTTCCGCGCAGAGTGAGGACGCGTGGAGCACGGGCGGTGGGGAGGAGAGAGACCCGCGGACCACCCTAACCCCACCCTGTTTCTGGCACTCGCTCCTGGGCAGAAAACGTTTGAATCGCTCCCCGCCCCGCCTCCCCAAGCCTCTGGTACTGTAAAGTTTTTATCTTCTTTAAAATATGTTTATAGTTTGTGGTTCAGGACTGGAGGAGAAACTCGATGGCGAACTTGGCGGCGCGGCTTTCTTTTGACTTGGGGTTACTGAGTTTGCACGAAGGGTGCGACTAGTTGTGGAACTGTTGTTTAAACCAGGACACCAGGGCTTATTTAGGCAGTGTATCATGGCCATTAAGCGCGCAGGCTTCGAAGTTAGTTTGCCCGGGTTCAGAGCTGGATTCACTACTTTTGATTTGGGAAAGCTTGGGCAGTTTGCCTTCCTTCTCAATGCCTTAGTTTCCACATATGTAAAATGGGGCCAGTGATAGTTCCAACCTTATAGGAACTATAAGAAACGATGTGAAAATGAAATGAGTTAATGCCTAGGGCCTGGCACATAGCCCACAATAAATGTTGGCAATTTTCCTTAGTATAAATTCTCATGGGCATTGGTCTTCGAAGACCAATGAAAGACCTGTGCTTTTTGTTTTCTCAAAGCTGTTGCTGTTGATAGAAGTGCTTAAGACCTTCTTTGGAACAGTTTCAGAGACCGAGTCCCACAAGAAAACGTCTCATCACTCTTCTCTCATGCCAGCGGTTTTGGCTGATGTGATCATTCACCCTGTTCCAAATCAGATCTATTGAAAAGGATCTCAGAAATCTTAGACTCTTGAAGACTGTTCTAAAAAGGGAGACGGAAAAGGCAACACTTTTATGGTGAATGTGTCTTGACTTTAAGCACCAAGTTCTGGTGGGTTTGTTTAAAAGTTCATATCCCTTGAGACAAAACTTTAGTTGTTTGTGCTATTTTGGGTTGTTCCTTATTTGTACTATTATTGCAAGACTAGGTTAACCAGTATACCAAATACTTAAATGAATTAAACACCACAGAAACCATAGCTTCTCAGTCTCAGAACTGAAAGGGGTCTGGAAAATCAGATGAGTTGCCCTTCATAGGTAATGATGAGGTCCCAAAACCCAGAGGCAGTAGATCGCAGGGCTTAGATTAGAAATCTGTTCTTCTGATCAACATATTGTAAAATCAAATGATTTTACTTATAGTTTTGATGGTAGTACTATTTTTATTTTTAACAGTTTTATGGTGCAGTGAATGGTTTTTCTCCCAACAGCATCCTGCTTTGTAGCTTAATTGCATGATTCGTAATTGCTCTCCAGCACCTCTGATTTAAATCACAAGTCTCAAAGTTGCTACATCAGTTGTTGCTTTGACAGCAAGATGGTTGTCTTCTTAAGCTTTGTAAAAACATGTTCTAAGGGACTTTGGTTTTGTTGTTTTAAAATGCCGCCTTTTTCTCCCATGTAGAGAATGTAAACATCCGATGTAAATAAATTGACCTACTCCTACTAGGCAGTTGGTTGTCACTGCGTTATTGGCAGAGTCTTCTTGACTGGGTAGGGCAGATTCAGGAAATGGAACCCCCAGAATGCGAGCCTGAGAAAATAGGATTGGATCACTGAAGAGATATGCTGCAATGCTGTTGCTAACTTCAAAAGCGTTATAGAATGAAATTCTTTGGGGACATTGGTGTGTTAGTTGCTGACTCTTCCCCAGCTCTTCACATATATAACTTACTCCCTAACCTGTGAGTATTTGTTCAGCTGTCACTTTCTCAGTCCTATTTAAAATTTCATACAACCTTGCACTTCCTATAATATTACATATGTATCTAGTCACTGATTTGTTAATGTCTCATTGATTTGTTAATGTTCTCTTGTCAGCACTAGAGGGTAAGTTCCATGAGGGCTGTGGTGCTTTCCAGTTGTGTGTTCACTGTTGTATTATGAGAGCGTAAAAACAATGCCTGCCACAAAGACCGTGGCAAATGCAAGGATCTGAAGCAGAAATTTCCTGGTAATCATTTAAGCAATTCATTATTTTTCCCTGCTCTTCCCACCCCCTTTCCCCTATTTCTAGTTATTTCTTCCACTTACCTAGGAATAAAGCCTCAGGGCAGTGCTAATTCTAGTTCTTCTACCTTGCACCCTGTTCAGACTTATTTCTCCTGTCAGATTTTTGCAAACCTGCCACTTCTGTGTTGCCAAGTGCCTAGTTCAACCCTCCATTTCATTCCGCCCTCTATAATGCGATTTCCTTTTCAGATGCCTTCATGGCATGTCCTCATTTGCACATTGAAGTCCAAAGTGCATAGCCCAGCTTTCAAGATTCTCTACAACATGATTTCCAAACCAACTTTTTCAGCCTTTATCTCCCATAGGTAAGAGGAGCAATTTCCAACTTATGCTTGTAAACATGAAATCCCAAGGTCGGTTTTGCTCTATCACAGTTCCTCTTTCTATTTTTATTAATGAGTGGGTCTTTTTCCCCCATGTGAGCAGGAAATACAACAAACTGGACAAATGGCTATTCCTTGTTTGTGCCGAGGACTTTCTCACTTTACTTTTGCTCTGCTGCCCTTTCTGTTTTGGGTGCCCATCCTTCAAAACCTCCCTCAGATGTCACCGCCACCCTGAAGCCTTCCTGGAAAAGCTCATTGGAAGGGGTTTTTCCTTCTTCTGAATTCTAGTCATTTTGCATACCTTTCTTAGAGAAAGTCATCTCAGTCTACTTTAAATTGTAGTTCTTTGGACATTTGTCTTATCTTTTTTGCTACATATAAATGCCTGAAAGATAAGAGGTATGCACATGCAAATTCCAGTTACTTTTTGAAGCACTCTTGAAGGTCTATCTAATAGGCCTTTAAATCATTAAATATTGAGCTCCCACAAATGGGCTTCATTTCTACAAAATGGACAATTAAGGAAGTTGGCAGGGGGTGATTCAATAGTAAATAAAAACATACAAGTGAAGATATCTGAGACCTGGAGTCATAGAAGGGAGTAAATGGAGGGAGGGCAACGAACCCAACACCCACATAGATGAACAGACAGACATTTAAAAAAATACACAACAAAGTCATTCAGGAAGCAATCAGGACAAGACAGATTTTATGGATCAACATCTGCAGCTTTGGATTTTCTTGTGATGTTATGGCTAAGCTTTTTATTGTTTTTGCATCTCTAGGTACAAATCATACTGTCTCTCTACTCCTTTGTTTTCTGAACTAGATAGGACTGAATGTTCTCTTTTCGCTGGTCTGCAGAAAGTGATTTACCTTCTTTCCTTTCATTCTTCAAGCTAAACAAAATTGTTCATGCCTCTTAATTTATTTTCCTGTATATATGGAGAAAATATGTAGGTCAGAAGCTTTTGGTTCTTCAGAGAAAAGCAGTAGATATAAGAAATCTGAATTTGTCCATTGTTGAAGCCTCCAGTTTTATTAACTTTGATATCAGCATTTGTTTAAAGTATTTTGCTTCACTCTTCCTTACAAATATATCCTTCCACATATCCAATTGAGTCAGTGTTTTTATTTTACTTGTGACTTTTTCAGATTAAAACTTGACTCTAGAACTTTTGTAGACATTGCTGAAATTTAATTTTATCTTCTGTTCTTTTGCTGCTCAAACTTTGAGGTTTTCCCATTCTAGAGCATGCAATATCCTAGCTTATTTTCTTGGCTTTTGATTTGGGATACTTAATGGTATAGGTCTAAATTCATTTTACTATTCCAGAGATGGGTTTTACAGTTTCTGTTGATAAGAAAGAGTCGGTAGGGAAATTTTATATATATATCCTAACTTATGAAATGTTAAACTTTAAGGTAAAATTCTGCATATTATTTTTACTAAAAACATAGCCAATGTAAGGTCAGGATTAGAAATTATGTACTACATTTTAAATAAGTACTATAATTTAAATATGTAATTGGTTATAATTAATGTCCTTTGGGGAGTTTCTTCTAATGTGCTAACCAGTTAAGTTTTACTGTCACAAGAAGAATCTTGAAAGCAAATATTTGCTTTGGAATGAGGTTTCCTTCATCACACTGTACAAGCATCTGTGTTTACCCTGAGTTCTTGTTTTTAAAAAGCCTGGCTAAAAGTGTTATCAGATAGGTTAGTTCATACAAATCATAAAAGTTGAGGCACAGGCTAATTATATATTCCTCACATGTGGTAAGCACTATGTAATTATTTGTTAAGTAAATGTCTGTAGTTGCACTATGAAGTACTTTTTAAATAAATGTCTATTTTTTAGGGAGGATTTCATTATATTATAGCATATTAGTATGTATAATAATAGGAGTGATCTAGTAGAGATGAGAAATTGATGATTCAGGAGACTGATGAAGGAATGAATGAGCCATCGGTTACTTTGAAGATCTCACTAGCATACTGTGGCTAACTGGAATTTTCAAGGGTGCCTTTCCAACTGTTTGTCAGATGAGGAAATGAAACAAACAAATGTTTATTAGGGCCTACTCAGTGCATGGCAGGGAATGAGTCACAGTTTTTATACTGTAGTCGGGGAG
>PVKY010006522.1:0-15868 GCA_004027775.1 Bradypus variegatus
AGCATGGTTATCCACTCCCCAAGACTAACCTGGCTATATTCATGGCAGAGTACCCAATGTGCCAACAGCAGAAACCAACACTCAGTTCCTGAGATGGCACCATTCTCCAAGATGATCAACCTGCTACCTCGTGGCAAGTTGACTACATTGGGCCACTTTCATCATGGAAGGGGCAGTGATGTGTTATAACTGGAGTAGATACATACTCTGGATATAGGTTTGTCTTCCATACACAAAATACTTCTGGAAAAATTACTGTCTGTTGACTTACAGAATGCCTTATTTGTCATGGTATTCCACACAGCATTGCTGTTGCTCAAGGAACCTACTTCACATCAAATGAAGTACAAGAAAGGGTGCACCCTCAAGGAATTCATTGATATTACTATGTTTCCCATCATCTTGGAGCACCTGGGTTGATAGAACAGTAGATAGGCCTTTGAAAGACTCAATTTGGGTGCAACTATGGTGCAGGGCTGGGATAGTGTTCTCCAGGAGACTGTTTAGGCTCTAAATCAGCATCCACCCTATGGTGCTGTTTCTACCATAGCTAGGATTCACAGAGCTTGGAATTAAGGGGTGGAAATGAGAGTGGCACCAGTCACTATTATCCCTAGTGATATATTAGACAAATTTTTATTCTTGTCCTTGCAACCTTAAGCTGTCTGGTCTACAGGTCTTAGTTCCAAAAGGGGAAAGGCTTCCACCAGGAAACAATGATTCCACTGAACTGGAAGTTAAGATTGCCACCTGGCCAGTTTGTACTCCTTATGCCTCTGAATCAACAGGCAAAGAAGGGAATTACTGTACTGGCTGGGATAATTGATTCTGACTATCAAGGGAAAATAAGACTGCAACTACACAATGTAGGTAAAGAAGAGTTTCCTTGGAATACAGGAGATCCCTTAGGGTGTCTCTTAATATTACCATGCCCTGTGATTAAAGTCAATGGAGAACTGCAACAATCCAATTCAGGCAGGTCTACCAATGTCCCAGGAACTTCAGGAATAAAAGTTTGGATCACCCTACCAGGCAAAGAACCATGGCCTACTGAGGTGATTGCTGAGAATAAAGGCAATATAGAATGGGTAATGGAAGAAAGAGGTTGTAACTATGAGCCATGGCCATGTGACAAGTTACAGAAATAAAGACTGTAACAGCTGTGAATATTTCTTTTTTGTTTTGTTATGAGTATGTGTTCATATATACACATATAAAGCAAATATCTTTGTTTTTGTCCCTATCTTATCCCTTTATCATATGACATAAGTTGTATTAATTTCATGTTGTAGTATTTAAGTTATAGTATAGAGTGAATAATACCCAAAGACTTGCACCCTATTCTGGGGAAAGTTAGTCGTTTGTGGCTTTATGCAGAAAAGTTTGGCATTGTTAGGTGAAAATATGAATGTTATTGTTTTTATTTAGAGTAAACATGGCTTAGGGACATGTGCATGGGTTTCAAGTTGACAAGGGATAGACTGTAATGGTTAATTTCATGTGTGAACTTGGCCAGGTCATGGTTTCCAGTTGTTTGATCAAGTAAGCATTGGCCTGATGGTTACTGTGAGGATATTCTGTGGATTTAAATCACGAGTAAATTGATTGCATCTATGGCTGATTACATCTACAATAAACTCAGGAGGTTGCCTTCAACAATGAGAGATATATCATCCCATCAGTTGAAGTAAAGGAGAAGTGATGATTTCAGTAGTCAGAAGAGATAGTTTCCCTCTCTACTTCAGCCAGCCAGCTTCTGCTTGGGAATGCATAAAAAACCTTCATCAGGGATCTTAGCTTGCCGCCTGCCCTATGGAATTTGAACTTGCCCATCTTCATGGTCACATGAGATCATTCTTATAAAAATCTCACGATATTTACATATACTTCCTGTCAGTTCTATTTCCCTAAAGAATCCCCAACTAACACACTTCTCCCTATGATCTGTAACAAGGTGAGAAATCTAATTCCTGCCCCCACACTGTTCAACATTGTAAGTGCAATAAGGCAAGGAAAAAGAAACAGCAAGAAGTTTGGTAAAGAAATTAATTGTCCTTATTCACATATGACAATTATCGATGTAGAAAATTGTAAGAAATCTAAAATGGAATATGTCTATTAAGACAATTGGTAGCTAAATTTCTCAATGTTGAAGAGGACTTGGGAATATGAAAGACACAAGAGTAGAATGCCAACTGTGCTATTGGATTGTAATTAGAAATACTGGTAAAATTCATGTCTTATATAGATATTGATACAGATGTTTATGTGTGTGTGTGTCTTTCTTTTTATGTTTGTGAGTGTCCAGGAATGGAGAGAGAAATACAAAAAACTTTTAGATTTTAGTTTCCAAATAACACAGTACCCTAAACATAGTATTCTATGTGACACAGTAACATAGTAATCCATGTAGGGCTCTTCAGAAAAGGGCTGGGTCAGGGACAGTATTATATGATACTGTAGGAATATTCTTTGAGTATATATGTTAATATAAAAATTGATGATTTACAGGAAAAGAATTTGCCATGTAACTCAAATAAGCCAGGATGCAAACATAAGATTGAGTTCAAAAGACAGAGTGATAAATGACCAGGACTTAAATTTAATTTACTGCAATTAACTACACAACCAGAAAACAAAGTTTGAAGGATTAAGGAACAAAGGCATGAGTGAGTTGATGCAGTTTTCCAATGACTTTCTTTGTTTATTGGTGAATTTTGGGCAGCTTTCTTAGCCATTCTTCAAAGGGAGGATCATCAGGAGAGAAGTCAAGACATATAGGATCACTTATATATACAGCTTTCAGACTGATAGGTGGAGTAAGGCCAAAAGAAGAAACTTCAATGAACAAGGGGAGGGCCTCCCTATTGCTATTTCTTACAATGAGAGTATCTGTTCTTTCAGTAGATGTAACCAGGTTAATATATCTCTATATTTTGTATATTATGGAGTCAATTAAATGCCTGATTCATGTGGTGGGGTAGGATATACCTGAAAGAAGCAAGGCTGATATATCTTGTATTTTTTCTATCACAATGCCCTTCAGGTAAAGACATTTTAAGTTTTAGATTTGGGATTCCTAACTTTAACTAGGACTTCTCAGTCAATGGTGTTTTAGGGAGATAACGTATATTTAATAATTATATAAGCATTAATATTCCAGGATTATCTAGATATTGACAAACAACCAGACCACAAATTAATTACTTTTTAGAAGTGTCTCACGTAAGCACATTTTTTTAGTTATATAATTACAAATGATTACATCAGATACTAACTCAGTTCCTTTTTATTGTGTTATATTCTGAGACATTAAATAGTTGTACACTTTTAATAGCCTAATCAATCATTCAATTTTTAAAGTATCATTTCTTCATAAGTACTAATTATAAATATTAGCAGTTGAGGTGAGTAATCACTGAAAATACAAGTGACTGCTGTATGATTGATTAACAGAAAATTGTATTTAACTGCATTTTAGGAAAAGTTTATAATACAGAGGTTTAATATGTTATGAAATCAAATCCATCATTATTAGAACCCTATGATTTTCTCTGATACCCATGTAAAATACCCTTTTTTCTGTCCTTGGATAATAAACATTTTGCCATTTGATTACCAGCAGAATTGTATTCCATAATGAATGTGCTTTAATGGTCCAAGTGATTTTCTCAAAAGTATAGTGCTTTACTTATGAATCAAATGGTTAGCCCTATAATTTTATTATTATATTCCACCTAACTTTAGAATTTGAAGTGTTTCTGCAAGTATTGATGACAATACAATAAAAACTGCACAAGATACATTGCATACTGCAGACTAAGTTACTCTTGATTGGGTATTACAACAATTCAAAGAACATCCATCTTCCCTTTAAATTCTCTTGTCTGATGATACTAGTTTGACTTTGTCATCACATTAATGAAATACAGCCTAACTCAGTTGAGTATTATGATTATGGTGCATGCATAAGTTCTTGAGCATTTAAATCCACGTCATGAAAATTTTGAGTGGATTTTAAGATTTAATTTGTTTAACTGAGTATTGGACTACCTTTGCTACACTCACGTCCTATGGATTTAACATCCTTTGACAGAAAAGCCATTTAAATTCATTAGACTAAGCTGTATGATAACTTTGTATAGTAGTTTAATAGATGACTGTAAATCATTGAATTTCCAAGTACAAAAAATGCCAATTCCCCCAAAAGAAGTGTGTTTCAATGTTTTTGGTACATTTCTCTAAAACTACATTACACATTGTAATGGCTTATTCTCAATATAATTTAAATGTTTCTATAGTTAAATATTAGTTATGATAGACATTGCACAGGATCATTTACATTCAGTCCTCTGTGTAGTCAACAATGAAAGAAGCTCAAGTTGCATTGATAATATGGAAACTGTACTACAGAAAGACATTTTATTAATAATGAGTCCTCTAAATTCAGAATTAAAGTTGGTTTTGGTAGAGTAAATCAATGTTTGCTTTTGTAGTTTGCAGGCTAGGCATTGATTAGATTAGATTGAATAGAGTATTATGTCATTAGCTGTGTAATATCCAGGTCCAACATTTCTCTGATTTAACCGAGTGAATTTTAATTCATAGATGACACAGGTTCGGTAGGCAAAATGCATTAGGAAACAGGAAATACTAAATCTTCTCTTAATAATTTACTACATATGTAAACATATTGAAAATTTGGTGAAGTCCTACTCCTAAAATATTTAAACTTAAGCAAACAAGAATTTTATTTCTCTAATATTAGATATTTTATATGTGCATTTATGTATATCACTTGTACTTAGCCAGAATTGTTGGGTTTTGTTTCCCCCTTGAATAACGATAGACTCTAATTCTTTGAAATATTGACTCTGAGACATTATGCTAAATTTAAAAAATAATACATGAAGTCTCCAAATATTTGCTTTTGATTTAAATAACTCAAAATCTTATGTTTCATTTAGTATTAAAAATCATTCTACCATAATGTATTATACAGTGTGAAACTTCACATGTATTCTCACCTTGCTTTGTAAGTAAAGAATTTCTCACATTTTTTAATTGAGTAGCCACTCCATCAAATATTATATCTTGTTCTTCTAGAATATTCTCCTCCTAGTAAGGATATTTCTGTCCATTTATATGGTTTAAGAGTTATTCCTACTCTGAGCTATACTTGTATCCTGAAGGATGGAGCTAAGTTGAAATTTATTATAGGTAATTACAGACTTTGAGTTCATACTAAAATAGTAAATTCATGTTATTTAAAGATAGATTATAAATAAAAGCATTTACCCATTTATTACATTGGGAGATGTTTGTTACACTCCTGTGTGAAGTCTTTTGTTTTGGATGTTGGAGCTGTGGCTGAAGCTCTTCCGTGGGGGTAGAGTGTTTGGTGAGTTCTCTGGTGTCCAGTGGCAGAGTGGTGTCTAGGGTTTTTCCTGCTTGGATGGGGGGGTTGTTTTCTCCCCAGTGTTGATTGCCTTGTGTCGTCTGGGACTGTCGGGGTGTTTCCCACATGCATGGTGGGTGTGCGGTTTCTTCTCACTGTGGGTTCTTTAGTGTGGCTTGAGTTTGCCGCATGGGTGGGAGAATTTCCCACATGGATGTCAGCCTTGTGGTTTCTCCCTAGTGGGAGTTCTCTCGCGTTGCCTCGGTTTTCCGTGTGGATGGGGGCATTTCCCATGTGGGTGGCCAGCTTATGGTTTCTCCTCCGTGTGGGTTTTCTCGTGTTGCCTTGGTTTGTCGCGTGCATGGAGGGATTTCCTGTGTGGATGGTGGACATGTAGTTGCTCTACGGTGTGGGTTCTGTCGTGTCGCCTGGGGATGCCGCGTTGACTGGTGGGTTTGCCACGTGTATTGTGGGCGTTGGTTTCTTCCCGGTGGGAATTCTTTTGTGTCGCCTGGGGTTGCCGCCATGGCTGGGGGATTTCCCACATGTGTTGCGGATGTTGAATTTCTCTCCGGTGTGGGTTCTTTCGTGTTGCCTGGGGGTGCTGCAGCGGCTGGGGGATTTCCCACATATTTTTCAGATGGGATTTTCTCCAGTGTGAATTCTTTCATGTTCCTTAGGGTTACCGCATTGACTGGGGAGTTTCCCACACGTGCTGCAGGCATGTGGTTTCTCCCCAGTGTGGATTCTTTCGCGTAGCCTGGGGTTGATGCGGTGATTGGGGGATTTCCCACATGTATTGCAGATGTTGGGTTTTTCCCCGGTGTGGGTTCTTTTGTGTTGTCTGGGGCTGGAGCTGCCAGTGGACTCTTTCCCACGTGGATGGTGACCGTGTGGCTTTTCTCCAGTGGGTGTTTTTTTGTTTTTTCTAGGGCAGGGGCCGCTTCTGGGGACTTTTCCACGTGGATGACAGTCATGTGACTTGCATCCATTTTGAATTTTCTTACTTTGACCGGTGGATGGGTGATGGTTGAGAGCTCTTTGGGGTTGTTTGTTTGTATTGGGTTTCTTTCCCGTGCCTGTCGTGGAGTGGGTGTTCTCCCAGGTCGTTGCTTTCGGGGGGCTCCTCTTCCGTGTGGGAGGTCTTTGTCTGGTTGGTGGATGTGCCCCTCTTGGAGATGTGTTGCATGGTTGTCATTTCTTCTTTTGTGTGGTCGTTTTCCCTGCCTGGTCTCTGTGATTGGAGGTATTTTGGTCCTTCTCACCGCGGTTCTCCTTGTTCTGGCTGTGAAGGCACTTCTGGTGTGGGGATCTGGCGCCCCGCAGACACCGGAGGATTGATGTTCTCTGGCGTGGCATCTCTGGGCGTCTTCCTCTGGTTCGTGTCTGGTGTGGCCCACTCTTCCTTGGTGGGGTTGGTGGCTGCATCGCTGGGGGTCGCTGGTTCCGCTGGTTTCACTGTCGGTGGTTCTGCCGCCGGCTGTCTTCCTCTGGGTTTTCGCTCTCGGACGGTCCGGGCACTGAGCATCCAAGCCAGGTCTCCCGGGCTGCTCCCCGCCTTCATTTCTGCAGCCTTGGGGCCTTTGTCTGCACTCTCAGTGGAGGCCGGGGTGCCAGGGTGGTGCCACTGGTGGGGTCATGGGGTCACGAGGTCACAGGCGATACTGTGCGGGCCGCGCCTATCAGCATCCAATTTTGAAAGTTTGTCAATATTATGATAAAATAAATCCTTACAAGTGTCAAAAAAAAAATCATTCTACCATGATTTCTGTGTTCAATCTGAAATGAGATCCAGATTAGCATCTGTTCATCCAACAAATACTGATGGTGGTGGTCACCTGCCAGGAGGGGTTTAGGCACTTTGAAAAGAACAGTGAAGACAAGAACCAAAATCCCAGCCTTCACAGAATGTACATGTATGTGTGAGCTTGATAATAAAGAGTAGGACATTAAACAATGAACAATTAAATGTATTAAATAATGTTAAGAATTGAGAAATTGTGGGAATTATAAGGAAATACAGAGCAATAGTGGTGCTATTTTAATGTTATTTCTGATTAGCTGACATTTAATCAGAAAGCCAAATAAAAGGAGCGACCATTCGACATGGGTATTCCACTGAAAAATATTCTAGGCAGTAGGTTCAAAGGCTCAGAGGTCTTAAAACACAGAAAAGAGGCCAATGTTGTTTTGAGTGGAGTGAAAGAAAGGGAAAATGACAGGAGGTGAAGTCGTAGAGTAGCCATGGGTCAGATCAACAAAGACCTTTCAGGTCTTAGTAGAAAGTTTGCATTTTATTCTAAATATGGTAGGACACGTTGGGATGTTTAGATCAGGGAGTGCCATGACAAAATTTATCTTTAAAGCATCATATTTTACAGAGCTACAATATTTGAAGACAGGGAAAACAAAACAGCTTAACAAATTCAGCTACCTAATGTTTATAAACTCTTAATTTAAAAGTGTCTAACAAAGGGCAAGTTTCCACCATAAAATAAAAACCAAAGTTAAAAAAAAATAAAATCATGCCTCCACCAATTACTAACTGTGAGATATTGGATGAATCCCTTTAAATATTTATGTTTACCTTTCCCCACCTTAAAATGGAGATATTCCATTCATCCAACACAATTCGGTAAAATAAGTAAGATATGCAAGGTACTCAGTGCAATATTCATCATATATTGAAAGGGTAGATTTCTTTATGAGAGTAAGCATTTGCTGAGTACCTACTCTGTACTAAGCACTATACATGTGTCACAATTGTTAACTCTCATCAGGATCCAATGATGTTAGTGGTTTTTGTTACTATTTTAGAGATATGGTAACTATGACTCTTATACATCATAAAATAGCTAAGAAATGGGGGGAATTGGATTCAAACTGAATTTAACCTAAGTGAAAATCCTATGTGCTTCCTACTATACCACACTGTCCTCTTTCCTCTGCTGAGGATGCAGAGAGCATTTACTAGGGAAATGTAGGAGATTTCTCTTAGAATGCTGTTATTCTATTATTTTGAATATTAAGATGATTTTTTAAATGATCTATTTAATTAAGCTATACAGGTATACAATTATTTACTGCCAGTTTTCACTTTTTGGACTTTGAATATGTCATCCCACTGATTTCTGGCTTCTGTTTCTGATGAGAAGTCAGCTGTTGATTTATTGAGATTCTTTTTATTTTTGGCCATGGGTCTGGGTGTAGAACTCTTTGTGCTTTTACAAGTTAGAGTTCATTGACATTCTTGGATGTACATAGTAATGTTTTCAATCAAATTTGGGATTTGCCATTATTTTCATTATATTTCCTCAAATATTTTTCTGCCACGTTCTCTTCTCTGATACTCCCATTTTATGTGTGTTGGTGAGCTTAGTGATGTCCCACATTTCTCAGAGGTTCTGCTCACATTTCTTCATTATTTTCTCTCTGTTCTTCAGATTGCCTAATCTCTAAAATCCATCTTCAAGTTTGCTGATTATTACTTCTGCCATTTCCATTCTACTCTTGAGTCCCACTAGTGATTTTTTAATTTGTTAATGTACTTTTCAACTTCAGAATTTTCATTTGTTTCTTTTTTTATATTCTTATCTCTTTGTTGGAATTTTCTATTTGAGGAGACATTGTCATTCTGTCTTCTACAAATCTTTAGGCATGGTTTCCTTCAGTGATTTGGACATTATTTGTAATAGCTGCTTCAGTGCCTTGTTCAGTCCAACATCTTCTGGGCTCATTCAAAATCAGTTTCTATTGCATGTTTCTTTTGCTGTGCATGGCTCCCAATTTTTTGTTACTTTGAATGCCTCATTTCTTTTCCTTGGAAGCTAGACATTTTAACTAATATATTGCAACAATGCTGGACAAAAGTTCCCTCCCGTTGGGTTAATATTGCTGTTGTTTGCTTGGTCATTTGTTTACTTCCTTAGTATCTTGGCTGAACTAATTCTATGAAGTCTATTTCCCTTGTAGTGTTCAGCTTCTTATTTCCATGTTCAGATTTTCTTTTCTTTATTTTTACCATTTTGACTGGCAACCTAGGGGCTCAACCCTGGTTAAGCATAAGACACTTATTTGTAAAAGGTTGTGCTTATGACCCCTTAGCCACTTAGTGTTACCATTAGTTTGCATGTGTGTGTGTGTGTGTGTATGTGTGTCTGTGTGTGTGTGATTGAGACTTGGAGGCTGCTCTCACAGTTCGCAGAGTTTAACTTAACTTTGTGCCCTACATCCATCCAAGGGCTAACAGCTTGGATGTAGGACACAATCCTGAACATTCACTTTTTCCAGATTGCCAAGGATATTTGTGATTTTATTTTTAAGCCTCACTTTCTAAGATTTCTCCTGAGTCAGAGGACCATATTGTTCTGACATGCCAGTGTCAGAAGTTGTGGCTCAGTCCCTTAACCAATGAAGTTTCCATACTTCATCAACAGATCTGTGTGCAGCTTAGGGAATATTTTCAATCTGCTTATGTCTTGCTATTATTGTTCCTTGAGTGGATGCAATTAAGCATATGCACCCAGAGTTGCGAATGATTTCAGGAGTACTTTTCATCTGTCTTTTTCTGTGGTTCTCTCTGTTAAACACCTAGTTGCTCCATTGTTTTGCTTGTTGCTAATATCATGGAACTATGAGCACCCTCTTAGTTGCTCTCCACAAAGATGTCCAATGTTTCCAACAACACCCTTAGTCAGGGAATTCTTTGCAGTATGTTACAATTAAAGCCTGCTTACTCAGGCTGTGCTTCAAAGCTCTTCATCATTACAGCTTGCCTCTTGCCCTATGCAGATCCTCTGTGCCACTGGAAAGAGTCTGGGGGCTGGGACAGTTTCCCAGTTCTCCAGAGAGACACCCCTGCTGTATAAGCAGGCATGAGGGTAGAGTCTTTTCAGCTTATCCTTCCTGGAGTGGAACATTTGTCCTGTAAGCTAGCTGGAGTGGAGTAAATCAAGGCTCCATTGTTCTTTGCCTGCAACAACTAGAGTAGATTTTGTACCTCATGAATAGAAGTTGTGTGGGGAAAGAAAAATTTTGAAGCACTTTTCTGGGGAAGGACAGGAGACAAGAAATAGTAACAGATTGCCCCTCTTCAGGGAAAATCACACCCATATACTGGGAGCTGGGAAAAGAGAGCTCCCTCTTCTAGCCATACCTATCCAGGGTAGAGTTCCCATTACAACAGTTTGGTAGCAGAGGAGGGGAAAGGAAGCAAGTTGTTACTCAAAAGTCTCAGATTCCCTGTTCTTACTGAGATGTAGATTATCTTGAAAGAATGCTTCTGCATTTGCTATATGCCCTTAGGAAAATTTGAAGAAAATATGAATGATTTTTTAAAATAATTTTCTCTACTTAGATGTTTTCTTTGTTAGGGGAAAGGCCTGCCAATATTCTCACTCTGCCATTTCAGAAGTCCTTCCCCTACCAGACTATCTAATGAGAAAGTAATACTAAGGCACAGTTTCTGACTACCTTGGTGGACTCCATATAGGTTTACACTAGAAATTTTAGGTGGCCTAACAAATTCTGATATGATATTTTTATCATAGGGCCAATGAAATGAATAAATAAATGGCATTTTCCTAACTAGTTTTTATACCTTAAGGACAGAGACGATGCCCAGTTTGCCTTTGTAATATCAGTACTGGCATAGAGTACATGTTTAGTAGAACACTCAAATATATATTTGCTGAACAATGAATTAATGAGCATTTATATTATAATTACTTTCTAATATTTATTTTAATAATTTAAAAGTTACATAAGTATAATAAACATGTACGTCTGACATACATGCTATATGCTCAGGTCACATCTCAGTTCTTAGCATATGGTAAAACACAAAGCCTCTCTTTTTAATGGATTATAGAATGTTAGATGAGAGAGGACTCAATATAGTGTGGCCTTACAAACTTATTTGGCCAGGAAATACTTTCTGAATTAAATTATTTACATTGGACAGAGTAGCTGATCTAAAGCTAGACATTCATTTTAGAAAAGTAATGCAAAAGTTAGTGCTAATAGTGGGTAAAAATCATTTCTTGTTTATGTGGATGCTGCCAGACTGTCAGAGTGCATTAGCACAAGTTCTTGTTCTCTGAGACATTTGGAAGAAAAAGATGAAAAACAAAAGAATGTGCTTTCATTCCTGCACCAGGACTGGGTAAAGGGCCAATTTCACTGGCTGCTGTGGAGACAATTTCTGAAAAGGCACCTAAGAGAATATTACAACAATAAATTATTCTACTTTGCATAGCAGGAAGTTAAAAATGAGATTTTTATTTTTCAGTTCTACCTGAGACACCAACAGGCTAACAATAAAATAATAGATAGCAAGTATGCCTCAATTCAAAACTACTGTGTTAGGCTTCCCACAGAGGACTTGAAAAAAAATGGCTTGAAACTGATTTTGCCACACTTGACCATCAGTCGCCTTAAGAATATTGTTGTAAGATAATAGTTTTTCTAGTCATACTGAAGGGGAACAGCAGCAACAAAACCACCACAATAGAAATAACTAGCTCCCTCCTTTGTATCTAGGGAAAGCCAAGTGACAAATCCTGAGCAATCTGCTATGAGAGAAATTGAGATGGAGAACTTCCAGGTTAATTCACAGAGGAGCTGTGATGGTATCTCCATGTGTTTCTTCACCTGCCACAGTGAGAAGGTTGCAAGTTCCAAAAGGTACAGATACGTGATGAGGGATTCTCTATAACTCTGGGTTCCTGAATGACTGTGTGGAATTGATCACCCCTCCATTATTCTAAAATTGACTAAAATCTTAAGTGAAAAATATTTTTTTGTGTGTTAAATTACCCCAGATAACCTTGTTCATCCCTGTCAATGCTGGTAAAAAAGAGCTAAGGTTAAAGTTCCTGAGAAAGAGAATCCCATAAAATAAAGTTGTTCTTCCCATCAGGAGGCAGGATAATAACAATGAATTCAACTGAGAGAGAAGGGTTTCAAGGGGGACCATAATGAATACCTGGCTTGTCTCAACTCTTCCAGGTTTCATTGATTTCAACTTCCTGCTTCAGTGGCTTTATCTGTCTCTGTCTAAATCTCATGCTCTTATAAAAGATCCCAGTAAGGATTAAGATCCATCCTGAATGAGGTAGGTCATCCCTTAACTGAAATAGCCTCATCAAAAGGTCCTATTTATCATGGGTTCATACCCACAGGAATGGATTAGGGTCTCTGGGGTACATACAGCTCTAGAAGAGTAGCAGAGAAAAGTGTTTAATGTAGCTGACCATTCCTGCTATAATCAAAATAATTTGGTGCCCTGGCATGAAGGAGTATATTCGTTTGAAAAACTGAACAACTGACATTCAACTAATTATAGTGGTAAAGTCTCTTTTATAACCCTTAAAAAAATGCATGCAAAAAGTAGGTACTTAAAATTTCCCAAGAACCAATTCAGCATGGTATGGAAAATACAAATTGTGTTTTTTGTTTTAATTTTTATTTTGAAATAATCTCAAACATACAGGAGAGTTGCAAATACAGCGCAAACCCCATACAGAGACCTCCAACACCCCACCCCCCACCCCCAGATATCCGTATCTACCAATTTTACATTTTGCTACCTTTGCAGTACCTTTGTTTCCCTTCCCTCCCTCCCTCCCTCCCTCCCTTCCTTCCTTCCTTCCTTCCTTCCTTTCTCTCTCCCTCCCTCCCCTTGCTCTTTCTTTCAACTATATCTATTATCTTTATATCAATTATCTATCCACCCATTTACCATCTTCTGAACATTTGAGAACAGGTTGCATATGTCATACTCCTTGAACTCATAACACTTTCATGTACATTTCCCACAAGCAAGGATATTCACTTATGTCATTAAGTTAATTGCAGTTAACTGAAGAAAATTAATATGGATATAAAGCTTAAATTCTATATTTCAATTTTTCCTCATGCCCTCTTTGAACTTTTCTCCTCCATTCTTAGATCCACTCCAGTATCATATATTGCATTGATTGTCATTAACTCTTCACTCTTTTTTTTTAATTAACTATATCAAAAAAATTTTTAACAAAGGTATACAATAAAAAAACATTTCAAACAAACCATGTCAATGGAGTAAGAAAAAGAAAACTAACCTAAAATAACTACTTTACTTCCAACATGTTCTTACTCGACCCCAAGAAAATAACCTAATACAGCAACATTTCTGTGAACTTGTTCCTACAATACCCATACGAAATTAACAAACCATAGTCATTCCTGGACATTCCCAGAATGTTAAATTTACCCACAATAGCTTATCTGTTCTTACTGGGTTATCACTCCCCCTTCATTAATTGCTCTCTATCACTAGGTCCCCCACATTCTACATTATAAACTATTTATTTTAGGAGTGTGTTGTTTAACCTCCAGCTGTTTGTGAATTTTCTCAGTTTCTGATGGTTATTGACCTCTAATTGTATTCCAATTTTTTTTTAATTTATTGAGGCTTGTTTTACGTTCCAGCATATGGTCTATTTTGGAGAAAGTTTCATGATCACTAGAGAAGAATGTGTATCCTGGTGATTTGGGATGTGATGTTCTATATATGTCTCTTAAATCCAATTCATTTATCAGATTGTTTAGGTTTTCAATTTCCTTATTGGTCTTCTGTCTGGCTGACCTATCTATAGGAGAGAGTGATGTGTTGAAGTCTCCCACAATTATTGTGGAAAAATCCATTGCTTCCTTTAGTTTTGCCAGTGTTTCTCTCATGTATTTTGTGGCACCATAATTGGGTGCATAAACAGTTATGATTGTTATTTCTGCTTGTTGAATTGCCCCTTTTATTAGTATGTAGTGGCCTTATTTGACTCTCATAACATCCTTGCATTTCAAGTCTATTTTATCAGAGATTGATACTGCTACTCCTGCTTTCTTTTGGCTGTAGATTGCATGAAATATTTATTCCATCCTTTCACTTTCAATTTCTTTGTGTCCCTGTGTCTAAGATGAGTCTCTTGTATGCAACATATTGATGATTCATATTTTTTGATCCATTCTGCCAATCTATATCTTTTAATTGGGGAGTTTAATCCATTTACATTCAACATTATTACTGCAAAGGCATCTCTTGTATCAGCCATCTTACCCTTTGGTTTATGTTTGTCAGATATGTTTTTTCCTTCTCTCTCTTAATGTCCCTTAATGAACCAATATTGAATCTTTTTAGTACTGAACCTTTCTCCATGTCTCTCTCTCCTTTCTTTGTTTCTCTGTTGGTAGGGCTCTCTTTAATATCTGAAGTAGGGCAAGTCTTTTATTAGCAAAATCTCTCAGCATTTGTTTGTCTGTAAAAAATTTAAGCTCTTCCTCAAATTTGTAAGAGAGCTTTGCTGGATAAAGTATTCTTGTTTGGAAATTTTTCTCTCTCAGAGTTTTAAATATGTCATGCCACTGCCTTCTCACCTCCATGGTGGCCACTGAGTAGTCACTACTTAGCCTTATGTTGTTTCGTTTGTAAGTGGTGAATTGCTTTTCTCTTGCTGCTTTCAGAACTTGCTCCTTCTCTTCAGTATTTGACAGTCTGATCAGAATATGTCTTGGAGTGGGTTTATCTGGATTTATTTTATTTGGAGTTTGCTGAGCATATATGCTTTGTATATTTATATTGTGTAGAAGGTTTTGAAAGTTTTCCTCAACAATTTCTTTGAATACACTTTTTATACGTTTACCCTTCTCTTCCCCTTCTGGGACACCAATAAATCTTATACTTGGACATTTTATTTTATCCTTCATATCCCTGAGGTCCATTTCAATTTTTTTCAATTTTTTCCCCATTCTTTCTTTTGTTCTTTCATTTTCCATTCTGTGGTCCTTGAGGTCACTGATTTGTTGTTCAGCTTCCACTAGTTTTGCATTATGAGTATCCAGAATCTTTTTAAATTTGGTCAACAATTTCTTTTATTTCTCTAAGATCATCTATTTTTTTATTTACTCTTGCAATTTCTTCTTTATGCTCTTCTAGGGTCTTCTTTATGTCCTTTATATCCTGTTCCATGCTCTTCTTCATGCCCTTTATATCCTGTGCCATGCTCTCATTGTTTGTCTTTAGTTCTTTCATTAATTGCTCCAAGTACTGTGTCTCCTCTGATCTTTAGATTTGGGTGTTTTGGTTTGGGTTATCCATAACATTTGGCTTTATCATATGCTTTAAAATTTTCTGCTGTTTTTCCTCCTTGGCATTTGCTTTACTTGATAGGGTTCTTTCAGGATTTGTAGGATTCATCAAAGACTAGTCTCTAATTTGTCAGATCTACAGCTTTGCGGCATACGCTTTAACCAGCAGATGGCAACTGCAAGTCACCTATTCCCCTCAAGTCAGTTCTCCCCAGCTTTGTCTTTGTGGTGTGTGGGGATCTGATTCTTGATTCTTGTGGGGTCCAGTTGGTGCACCAAGTTTGCATGTGTTGTTGGTGCTGTCCACCCTGAATGTGGGGTGTGTGTCTGAGCAGTTAGGGAGGG